>NDGM011194974.1:0-16253 GCA_002564305.1 Octomys mimax
GTTTATTTTTTTTTTTTTTGCTTTGTTTTGAGACAAGGTCTCACTATGTGGTTCAATCTGGCCTTACACTCAAGGCAACTGTGCTGCCTCAGACTCCTGAATGCTAGGATTACATATCTTTGCCAACGCCTGGATTTTTATTTTGCTCTATAGATAACCCTCCGTTGTCTGGCTGACTGGGGGAGCATCACCCTGTACCTTACCCCAGGGATACTCTCTTGCACAGAGAGCCTGGCTTTCATGTGCTCTAGTTGTTTGCTAAACAGGGCCAGTTCTGATCCACTCTGAGTTTTCTGGATACAAAATCTAAGGGTTTATAAACTTGATCTTCCTAAGTACAACTCCCTGTTAAAATGAAATGTAGACATGAAAAGTAGACATGAAAGAACATGTACACAATTACACTTTTGTGTATTTCAGCTGATTTTAATAATTCTATGATTAAAAAATAATGTATGCTCATTATATGAAATGACAAATTCACAAAAATATAAAGCAGAAAATAATAACCTTTCATAGTCTATCACTATAAACAGCTACTATTAACATTTCTGGGGTATACTATTCTTTCTGGTCTTTCCCATATCCCATATATCACTTGCAGATATAACTCCAAGTGCACCCGTCAGTTTCACAAGATTTATATAGAACTACATGGAAATTGTAGCCTTGATTTTACTTTGAATATTTTTTTTAGTTTCCTTTACATTTTTCCTCCAGGGAAAAGCAGTCTCTTTACATTTTTGAATAAGCTTTATATTTGTATATGATGAATTTTCTAGGAAACAAGGTGAAAAAGCTCATCAACTTCCTTTGTTTCACAATACCCAAGGTTCTTGACATTTTTATGAAATTCAAATTCTAGAACTATCAAGTTCTCACTCCACCTGATTTCACCCTGCTCAGGACTACATGACGGTCTCCAGGACCAATGATGAGACAGACAGTGCCATCGGTACCTTTCTGAGGTCCTGGCATCACAGAAAAGACTGCTCTTCCCACGAACAATATCTGAGACAACTGAAGTGGGGATCAGTAAACCTCAATATCACCTGAATGGATTGGGTTTGACACTATTACCTTCCAATGGTGCCCAGCTATATTATTTTACACCAGTGAAAGCACAGGTCTTGTAAAGCTCTTTTAATCGGACTCAAAACACATTTTCCCTACATTAGAGAAACAACTATGGGTTTATTATTAGGTAACAGTTTCCTTCTCATTAGCTCACAAACATATTCCCTTTCATAAAAACACGATTTTTTTTTATCAGCTATGATTTCCCTAGAGCTAAAATCTCTTTTGTCTTTTCTTTATTCCCAAGCTTCCTAAAGAAGTAGCCTGCCCTTGCGTTCCATTTTCTCTTCCCACACTTACAGCTTTCGGTTATGTCTTCTGTCTTCCCCCTTCCACTGGAATCTCAAGTCCTCTGCTCCGTCTGAGCCTGTGACTCTAACCAGGCTTCACTTTTTCTGAATGTACTAAGTTCTTCTCATCTCACCCTATATCAGTCAGACTTCTGACTGATGAGACACAATGCCTGACACCCGCAACTTAAAGGAGAACCTTAACTCAGCTCACAAGCTGGGGGATTCAGTCCATGACGCGTGCCCTCCAATGCAGTAGCATCTTGGTGGAAGAGAGTGAAGAACAAATTTAGTTCGTAGTGGCTGAGAAACAGAGCAAAGGAGCAGCACCAGAGAGGACGGGCGAGGCACAGACCCCAACACTGCACCTCCACTCTCACCCAGGTGCACTCAGAACTATGCTTCTCTGCTTTCCCGGGGTAGATCCCAATGTCAATCAAGCTGACAGTCCACCTTAACTGTCACCCTGACTCTGCCCTAAATCAGAAAACTCCTGTCCTTTTTCTGATCCTTTGCAGTCAATCCTGACTTTTCTACCATTTTCCGGCTCTTAATTTCCTATGCACTGAACACAAGTCTCTGCCCTGGGAGTGTAACTTTTCATTCCTCCCCAGAGATCCAGGCCCGCTATTCACTGTGCTAGAATTATTACTTCCATCCTAAGGATCCCAGAAGCCTGCCCTCTAGTACTATGTGCCGAAGCAAGACATACCGGAGCTCTACTCTCAGATTTTCCTTTGGAGCTAGCACAAGAATTTCTCAAGTTGGACCTTTCTAAAAGCAAAGCCATCATCTTCTCCTTCCAAGTCCCTCCCACTCTCCCTGAGCAGCGACTCTGGAATCTTATGCTTGGTCCACAGCTGTCTTGCCCATTGTTCACTGTTGTATGATAAGGAGCATGGTGGGTGCTCGGCCCCTTGTGCGCTTGGTGGCCAGCCCTCTGATGCAGTCCCCAGCCCACTGCTTGGCTTTGTTTCTTTCCTTTCTCAGGATCACTCCCACCTTTTCTCTCCTGGGCATTCTCTTAAGCTAGTAGAATAGTTTTCCAACTTGAATCTCCTGCCTGAAATCCTTCCTGTTTCCTAATTCTTACATCAGCTGCAGAAATAAATTCCTAAAACCCCACCGGGATCCCATTCAACGCGATCTATTAGAATCAACCGTGTGCCCGACGCTGGGGTGAGCTCCTGGGACACATGAGCAAGCCAAGCAGACTAGATGCCTCACCTTGAGGCACCCATTCCCTGTGAGCATACAGACAACAAGCACTAACATAATCACACCAGCCTTGCCCCCAACTAAAGTCCAAATTGCTCGGCATGCCATTCAAGTCTTCAAAATCAAGAGCCGGGCTTCTACTGTTTTCTTCCTGAGACCATTCCCTGGTGCACTCTGTGACTTCTCTCCTCCTCACTTGGCCAGAACTGCTTCCTCAGCCATCACTGCCTTTCTCCTTACGCCTACTAAAATATCCATTGGCCTTCCAAAGTCCACATAAAAGTTATTTTTCTATAAAGCTCGTCTTTCTTGCAATCCCTGGGCAATGATCAAAAGGAATTATTTCTTCTCTCCTTGTTTACAACATGTTTATTTACCCTATCAATCATTTCACACTTATAAAACGTGTTGTGAGGCACAGTGCTAGGGTACACATATCTCTATCTGTATGCGTAGCAATTGCTTCATTCTGCTTTGTATCATATTTATTTATACATGTACACCCTCCTTTCCCTACACACAGTAAATTGTCAGATCCCTGAAAATAGGACTTGTTCTTTCTCATATTTACATCCTCACCACTGTTCCTTAAACATAGCTGTTGGAGTGTATGTGTGTGTGTGTGTGTGTGTGCGCGCGCGCACACGCGTGCATAGTAATATCGGTTGTGATATTGACAATCTATTTAGTGAACTTAAGTAATAAAAATAGTTTCTGCATGAAAGTGCTCAATCAGTTGCAGCAATTTTCTTCTTTAAGGAGACGAGTGTTATTTTCCAATTATCACCAATTAATATGCACAGAACGTTCACAGGCTGACTGGCATTGNGCTGTGAACATTTCCAAGGTGGGCCTTACTCTCTAGTGCTCCACGAGAAGCAATTTATCTTTATATTCTTGGTGTCAGCATGCAAATTAATACATCCTTAGGAGCGTAAAAAAGCAGCAAGTTGAAGACTACTAAGGCAGTTCAGAGTAGGTACAGCCCTCTTTTAAAAAAATTATTACATAGAAGCCAAACTAATGGTGGGGATTTCTTGAGGGGAAAGTATTTGAATCCCAAAACCAACGTCTGTTTTAAATATTTAACTCCAGACTATCTTTAACCATCTATCCCTGGCCACAGGTCCGATAGGTCTGGGCTTGCCAAAATTACATTTCCACTTCATGTCAGAAATGCATGTGGTCCTCAGAACAGGTACATAGATGGATAAGATGCCCAGGAGAGCTTAGGAAATGCTGCTTAGCCACAGACTGAAATCAACCAAAAGTTGAACAAGGACCTTTAAGAGTAGGGCAGAGGAACCAGGGAGATAGCTGAGAGGCATGAATGCCAGCCAGGCAAGCATAAGGTCCTGAGTTTGATCCCTGGTACTAAAAACAAATAAACAGACAAACAAACAAACAAAAAATGGGGGAAGGGGGCAATCAAGGGGGTGGGTGTTGGAACAAGTCAGGAAAGAAAATTCAGAATTGGGTTTCTTTCCTGCTTAATAGATCTTATTGGCATAGGGATTCCTTTCCCCTTACATTCTGCACCTGGAAAACTCCTACTCACTCATTTTTGTCACTTCTTGAATGTCATCGTCATTGGGAAGCTTTCCCAGGCCCTGCCGAAGTCAGCTACATCCTCCTCTCTGCTCACCAACCACCAGCTCAGAAATCCCCTTTGGCGGGGTCTCATGGTGTGGCAACTTTGTTCCTAGAACAGCGTTACAGGAAGTACCTTGCTCTGTGCAGTGACTGTCCTCCAAACTCTTGTATTCTAACACTTACATGGTGCCGGAACCACTCTGTACTTCAGAAATGCACAGAATTCATGTTTAATGCCAAGTAAAACAGCATTTGCAACCAAGTTCGTAGATTGTTCTATGCCTCTGTGTGTATGTATTTATTGCTAATAATGTAGGAAACAGAATTTCTCCCATAATGTTCTCTGGTTCTGCAGCACTAGCTCCAGAGTGGGCTGTCACAGCCTTCCAAGCTGCACAAGGGTTGCCATGGTAACACGGTTCTGGATGGCAGTTCTGGCTAAACAGCCCTTCTCAGCTCAAAGAATCTATAGAAATGTACAGGATATTTCGTTTTCCCCTTTTCTTCTTCTTTTTTCCCCCCAAATCTCTCATCCTTTCGAGCAATTGCAAAGCTGAAATGGGCTGAGTTCCAGGGACCAGAGCTTCCTAAGACCCCGTATACTCTTGGGTGAGTGCAGATTTGGTTCTGGGCTCTATTTGATATCTCTGTGCTTCCTTCCTTCTCCTTTTTGCTGCTGCTGCTGCTTTACTCTTCCCCTCCTTTGCCTCATTCTCAGAACCACACAGAGCAGCCCCCAAGTATGTCCCTTTCCGTCCTACTTCTCTTGGGTGTCTTCCCGAAGCAGCCATAAAGTTCTATAAGAGCAAGACCAGAAAAGGGGCAGATTCAAGGAGATGCCGTTGTTCACATCCTCTTCCCACCCCCACCCCGGACAGGAAGGTCGGATGTCTTGACGCATGGTCTACCAGAGCTTCTGTTCCAAAACCGGTCAAAGCATCTGAGGATCGGGCTCTGTCCCATTCACAGCAGAGACGCTTTGCTGATGCCCATTTGCTCCACTACGCACGACAGGCAGGAACATGGTGCCAGCGCTGCGCGACATGGCATCAGGGCTGAGCATGCAGCAGGGCAGGTGCAGAGGTCTGGTGTCTGATTTTGTGCTGAACGGGCCTCGGGATGTGTGTTTATTTGCTTGATATTTAATTTAAATATATATGATCCCCAGATGATGATAGTTCAATTTGCGACGGTTTTTACTTTAGGATTGTGCACAAACAATGTGCATTAAGTAGAAATCATCCTGTGTATCTTGAACCCTAATCTTCTCCCAGGTTAGTGACACAGTTGTCTTGCCATGTTGGGTGGTGGCACTGAGCCACAAGGAGAAATAGTAGATACTCTAGCGTCCTAAGCTATGTGTTCGGTGAGTTACATGTATTAAATGCATTTTCAACACACGATATTTTCAACTTACAATGGATTTATTTGGATATAATCCATCTTAAGTCGAGGAACATTAGTATCAAATGCTGAGTAGTAACAATGATAATCACTTTAAATCATCCTCAGCTACACTGGTGTGTTTTTATTGCTGGCCAGTTTCACAGAAAACCCTAGGAAAATCAAGCAAGAGGAGCCCCCTGGTTAGGAGGACACCTGCCCACAACCTTGTCAAAAAAGGCTTTCTACTGACCCCAGATATTCCCAAGGGGTTTTCTTGGTCTGGAGTCACACAAAACTAAAAAGCCAAGGCAAAATCTTGTCAGAAACTTACTCCACAATCACACTGAGTAATCCCTCCCAAGGCTGGTTCCCAGGAGTTATTTAATTCTCCTAGCTACTGGGTTCCTTTCTCCTTCACTTCAATAAGCGAACTCTTTTGATGCAATATTCATGACTCCCAGACACAAGGAGAGCCTCCACTGCAAGAAGGCAGTCCTCTCCCATAATGAGTTTTCACTCCTCCCATCTCACTCACACAGGCTGAGTCTCAGGTTTTCTGATTCGGTAGTGGCCTTAGCTTTCCTCTCAGCTGCTGGAAATGGAGGGGGGGAAGCAGGCAGCAGTTCAGCATCAGGAAAGAGGGCTTCCAGCAGACTGGGCAGCACTCTGGGCCAGAGGGCTTCCAGCGGGCTGGCACTGACTGGGAGGTGCCTCCAGGCGTGCAGTCCCTGCCTCCACCGGGGCTGGCTAGCAGGGGCCTTCCTATTTCTTCAGAACTGCACGTGGCCTGGTACTTGCCACAGCATCCCCCTGACTGTATGTGAGACAACTGTGTGCCGAGGGTTAGAAATGGGGGCTGAGGATCAGTGGGCAGCACATCCACCCCAGAGAAATCCGAAATGTGAATTTAAAACACCACAGTCTGGGTCTAGTTTACTTTTGCTTAATCTGTTGTCGCTGCTGCTTTCTTGTTACAGATGCTGTGTAAGGTACATGTAAGTGTTCTAAGGATGATAAGGGATTTTAGATCTTGATGAGCTTAGAGATGCTGCTGCCAGAACGTCACGCGCCTTACCCAGGATGCGGCAGAAAGCTGGGTGCCTTAGGGAAGGACCGACGGAGCTCTGCCCCAAAGAACAACGCTGTGGCTCAAGCAAGTGACACACAAGTGGCCCACTTTCTCTAGACGCTGCAGAGAATTGGACAGATGACGCTAGAGAAACTTGAAGACAATGAAAGACTATTTCGAAGGAGAAATGTGCCCCATGGAATCAGACAAATGGGAGTTCTGGTTACCAAAACAACAAAAACTGTCCCTTGATGGTCTTGTGATGCTAGCCAAGTTATCATCTCGGAATATGACATCTCTCTAAAATATTTTGAAATAAGATAATGAGACTTATTTAGCCACTTCTATACTTTATGGAGTTTAGAGTAAAAGCTAAGTTGTAGAGCATTTTACTGCTCTTAGTACACAAGAAATTATCCATGAGAGTTCACCCTTTCTCCACCTCCCCCATTTCCTTTCTTTCCTCCAACTCCTTAAGCCTCCATGAGATCTCACATAATAGTTCCATGATTTGCTGGTCTAAAAGCCCTCAAATTACAAGGGAAGACAGAGTGATGGAGTGTACCTTCCCCATGATCCTGTCAGTCGTCTGGGTATGGGACGTCAGCTGATCAGGGAGGTAGATTAGCTGAATCAAGGGCTGAAACAAAAGGAGTACCGACCCCACCCCTACTGGTTCTCCACACAGCTCTGGGAGTTGTGGACAGGATCTGTGTTGAAGCAAGAAAAGGAGTGGCCCACTGCATACAAAACTGGCAGCTTCCTCTCCTGGCCGAGGCAGAACACATCAATGCTGAAAAAGGAAGTGCTGTTGCTACCTGTAGCACTTCGGAGTTATGGGGTTAAAAAAGAGATCAATAGGGACCC
This sequence comes from Octomys mimax, assembly GCA_002564305.1. Classification (NCBI taxonomy): domain Eukaryota; kingdom Metazoa; phylum Chordata; class Mammalia; order Rodentia; family Octodontidae; genus Octomys; species Octomys mimax. The sequence goes on from NDGM011194974.1 coordinate 7,501, forward strand.
TACTGTTACCTACCAATCCCAATCTCCTCCTGCCAAACTGGTGTTAAAAGAAGCTGCATCAAAGGTAGTGAGGTTAAAGCCCAAGTCATCACAAACTGGGAGAAAGCCTCCAGTGAGGGGGCTTAATGTGGATGAGCAGAGACCCCCCAGCAGGTAGGAGACAGCACAGATGTGACAGAGCCACATCTTGCCTGTTTTTCAAGAGGCAGAGCACAGTGCCACCTGAAGTGAAACCCAGAGGGTGGAACTGCTCTTGCTTCCTGTTGGCCTGCTGAGTCCTGCCATCTGGGGACACTAGAGCTGAGCAGTGACAGCTCCGACAGACTTGACTGCAGCTAGGATGTGGCCACAGGGCAGAGCCTCACCTTGTAAGGCCAAAGGTGCTGATGCAGGAGTAGCCTGGGAACTCACATGCTCTCTGTCTCTCTCTCTCTGTCTCTCTCTGTCTCTCTCTGTTTCTCTCTGTCTCTGTCTCTGTCTCTGTCTCTCTCTCTCTCTCTCTCTCTGTCTGTTTCTCTCTCTCTCTGTGTGTGTCTCTCTCTGTCTGTCTCTGCGTGTGTGTGTGTGTGTGTGTGTGTGTGTGTGTGTCTGTGTCTGTGTCTGTGTCTGTGTCTGTGTCTGTGTCTCTCTGTGTCCCTCTGTTCCAGGGAGCTAGCCTTAGTGTCCAGGGCTACACATCCCTCCTGGAGACCCAACTACTTATGTCGCCCAGCCCAGGGTTTCTGCATCTGGCCACCACAGCCTATTTCTTACCTCACAGTGGACAGTGTTCTGTCCAGACATTACCTAACTCATCAGGCCACTGCCTTCCCGCAAGAGAGGTGACAGTAATCACCCTCTTTATTTCAAAGAACGGGAGGCAGAAATGCTTAAGATCTAAAAGGTCTTCTCAGCCACTGTTTGCAATAAATTATGGAAATGGCTGCAAGAGAAGAGCCCTTGAGTCAGGGAGCTAGGATCGAAATGCCGTTGCCCTCGCCCTTATGAAGCCACCACCTTCTTCTCTCTAGGGATGGTCAGGACTGAAGCACTCTGTGGAGGACCAACCCCAGCTCCAAGGTCAGACATTTTTCAACACTCCAGGGATTTCCTGGTGCAGCTGGCTCTGCCTGGACCACTGTTGTACTCCCCAGAAGCCACACACAACTGGACTTGCCTAACAGTCAGTCAGCACTCAGCAGTGAAGAAATACATTTCTCCATGAGGTTTCTTAGAGGGAGTTAGGAACCCAGCATGTGTTGAGTGGAACCCTTGTGGGATGGGGCCAACTTCGTAGCCAATGGGAAATGTGGAAGTTCTGTGCAAACTGGCATGCAACTTGTCATGGTGTTCATGAAAAAAAAGGGGGGGGGAAATTCCAGCAAATAACTTTTGGACCTGTCCCTACCATGGAAATTAATATGTAACAGCTACTCAGCACATTTTGTGGTTTACTGAGCTCTTTAAAATATATTGGACCATCTGTCCCTCAATGGAACTTCATGGAGGATGCAGGGTAGGTACTTTTTGTCCTTTTAAAAGATGAGACAGGGAGCTGAGCCTCCAGGTAGCCCAAACTCTAAGTCCAAAGATGATGATTATAGATATGGGAAGGGCAAAGCTCACATTCCTGTTTGACTACCTACCCTATTCCCATCCGTGGGGGCCCCCATGTGGCACTGAGACACTTCTTTCTTTGTACTAGCACTGCAGAATTCCCAAGAGATTTTTTTTCCGACATATTGCAAATATTCACTTCAAGGTCCATCTTCCCCATCCTATCTCCAGGAATAGACTACATCTTGGCCAGTGCTGAAGGGAAAAATTGGCATGTCCAAGCCTCTGGGGGGCCTCAGGATCGACTTGTGGGCTAAGCCCAGGCAGGAAGCAGAATTCAGTGGCTGGAAAGGAAAAGGAAGGAAACCCCAGAATGGCAAATATCTTTCCATCCTTCCTAGAAGGGGATATTGCTTATTGTGTAAGAGCTTCAATTTAAGGGCATTTAGTTTTGCTCTCACTGATGGAGAGCTCCTGAGGAAGCCTTTCAGGTACACATCTGACTACCTTAAGGTCTAAGGCGCTGTTTTCCATGGAAGGCTTGGCTCTTCCTACCAAGTGCATGTTCCCTCTTTCTAAGGAGCACAGGGTGCTAATTCAGCATCTCTTCCTTGCTGTGATGAAAATGCTAGCTGTGAGCAGGTGGGCAGTATTTGGAACCCTGGATAGATCCTCAAGTTAAGTTGTGAAGCTCCTACTACTTCAGTTGCCCAAACGTTTTCCACATTTCATGTCACTCCATCTTCACAGGATACATCTGGAAGATAATGAAGCTGAGGCTTGTAGACTCTCAGTAACATGTCTGAGGCCAAAGTATGGAAGTTACTCTCTAAGTCTTCTCTCTTCCCCCTGCTCCTGATGAACACCCTCCCTCAGTATTCTCACCAGGAAAGATGAAGACCCTTGATATCTGCTAAGGGCGGGAATATATGCTTGATGTGTTGCTTTGGCTAAGCTCGGTATCATCTCATACTTTAGCTTGGCAGGAACTTAGTAAGGATGAATTTCTGTATCTGATGCAAATCGCCTGAAGCATTTTGCTAACAGCTAGGACAGAAGCCACTGCCCAAAGGAACAAAGGAAGAAGACAGGGATGGCAAATTCTTTTTTTCTAAATCAGATAGGAGATGAAATTCACTTTATTATCAATTAGGAAGTCCTTAGGATTCACCAGCATGTTTTGATAGAGGAGGAGGAGTGGGAGTAAGTTAGCACTGCTAAAAGGTATAATAACTTTTATGACTCTCTGTGAAAATTAAGGACTGCTTTCATTATCCAAAAGCAATAAGGAAGCATTTTCACTTGGAGCTACAGAGAGGCGCCTGCTACCCTGGGTCTGGCTGAGTGGCGACCCACACGCTCCGCCCTCGTCCCGCCCACCAGCGCTGCCCTAGCATCCCCTGGGCGGCCTGGGACTGCGAGCACTTTGAAGTCTCACTGCTGCCCTAGAGGTGGTTTCTCATCCAGTTAGAATGTTACCCTCGATGTACAAAGCGATCTGCCACTCATTTAAGACAACATATAGCTGAGTATTTATGACAAAGACAGCGAATGTCAAATGATTTAAAGCAGCAAAAGGCCACACCGAATGAAGTGGTTAGAGAAGACTTTATGGAGAAATGGGAATTGGTCTAAGTCTTTCCGAGGACAGATTAGATAAACAGAGAGAAGGGAATCTAAGTATAGAGATTAATTCAGGCAAAGAATTAGAGTTCACAATGAGTATGACGAAACTAATGTATTTTATATTTGTGTTTCAAATGACTAGGCAAAGATCAAGTGAATTGATTGCCCATTTAATTCTTCACTGGTTTGTAGAGCAGAATGAAATGCTAATAGAAAGTATTGACAGAGGCAGCGTCGTCCTTAATGGGAACATCATCGCAGTCCAGGAAGGCAGGGTGCTTACCTGGATGTGGTGATGACAGGAGCGCGTCCTCCTCAGCCCCCCACACCTCCCTCGGGAGCAAAGGCCTCTGAAAGTACTGTGGATATTAATGACACAAAGAGGCATGGACAACACTCCATGCCTGATGTAAGACAACATATAGCTGAGTATTTATGACAAAGACATGATTCAGTCATCAGAAAGAACAGGTATGTTACAGGAAAGACTACTGTCCTTGTGACCTCAATCTCAAAAGATCAGGGCTTGTACCCTAACCACCCTTAGCTTCCTCAAAGTAGCTGATTCCATAATCCATAAATTTGTGCCCATAAAATATAAACCTACCTAAGTTACCCACCAGGCAGTTTGTATTTTCCGCCAGCCTCAGCTCTGAAGGTATTATCTTTATGTGTGCTTATGACCTACTATAATAGATAATGATGCCCTTTTTCATTTCTCCCAGACTAACTCCATTCTTCAAGCTTCAGGTGATGCCCCTTATTTCTATTATTCCAAGATGATTTTCACAAATCTATGTCCATTTTTCTTGGTCCTCACTCACAGTAAACTGAAGTGCGTTTAATCTACCCTTACATTAAAATAGTCTCCCATCTATTCGTTGGTTCTTTCTTAGCCACCTCAGGTGCTTTTCTAGCCCTATTTTGCAGGCAGTATTGTTGTCGATGACCATCATCAGCTCCACCTTCATCATGGGTACCATCTGATTTTGCTGGCTTCACTGCCCCTGAGGCCCCACACTACTGGCTGCAGCTCTGCTGCCTTTATTACTGATGGAGCTGACCATCATGAGCCATCATGGCCTTCATGCCTGGGGCCAGTTATCTGCCTAGGAGTAACAAATACTACCTCCACCCCAGCCTTGGCTAGGGACATACAACCAGGCTAACAAGCTGCACCATTTAAATCTCAGGATTTCTTGGAACTTCCAGATAAGATGTAACTCCACCCTTCAGAGTCTGAGATAGGACTTTTTGATTGGCTTCCACAGGACTCAGATGATGCAACCCAAGAGCATAGAGAAGAGGTAATAAAGGTACAAAGGAAAACAACAAAAGGGAAATGATTTCTTTCCTCCCTTCCAGGAAGAGCACAATCGCTCCTGTGATCCCCTACTCAGGAGAGCAAATACAGGTACCAGCTAGCCCAGAGCCTTGTGTCCCCAAGCAGGAGCCATGGTGATCAGGCCCGATCCCCTGCTCACAATCCTTTCTCGTCACTCTTCTAGTTCTCCCCTTGCAGTTGAAGCCGTGAGATGTAATCCTTGTCTCAAGCTCTTGGGAACCTTAGGTAAAGTAGTCATCAAGAATACTGCCAAAAGTTTACTGAGGATGGCGTGAACTGGGGCCCTGTGGCAGATCAGGGCAATACAAGAAGGATAAATGCAATGTTCTCACAGGTTCAAATATACAGAAAAAAAAAGGCATTTTCAAGTTTACTTATGCTTCTTGCAAAATAAAATGCGTAAACACATAAAGCATTCTGATTGGTGAGCAAATATTCAAACAGAAAAATCTTGTACAGGCCAATCATACTCATCAAGAACATTAAAAAATAAAGCTTTAATTAAAGAAAAAAATACTTCAACTCTCATCTAAGCTTCTCCAATAGCTCTGAAATTTATTTCCATTGGCTTGACATTACTGTGTGTACCTGGAAGGCCTTAATGTCTATTGCCCACTAAAGAAATTTCATTACAGCCACTGTGTTCTCTAAAAGTATTAAAATGTTAAATTAAAAATTCTGATGCATGGCGATACTTGACCACCATGGCCGCTGCTTCTGCAAGAAGCCACAGTGAGTACTTTTTTCTGAGAAGCATCCATTTATTCTCTTTGACATTTAAACCAGTTCATCACCATGAATTGTCTGCTCTTCTTTCCATACTCAAGCCCTTTCGATAATTAAGGAACTTTGACATAAACGATCGATCCTGTCTGCCAGATACTGAAGCCCAATAAACTACTATACAACCCTTCTACTCTGGCCATGTTTTTACAACCATTCAATGGTCTGGTTCTTCTAAATATGTCACCTTTCACCTGCAACCAAAAGGTGATCTGAAAGTCCAGAGGGCCCTGCTGCCTCCCTGGATGCCTCTGCTACTTCTACAGGCCATCCAGTGACTTGGGTTTCTCATGCAGGGCCAAGTGACACATTTGGCCCATAGTTTTACAATTCCACTTTCAACCCCAGTGAATGGATGGCATCCCATTTTGATGATTTATTTAAACACTTTGTCAGGTCAACAGGATCCTGTACGCACATGATTCAAAACATAAATGTTTGCTGTAGATGTAATTTTTCATGTCAACTTATGCACCAAGAGAAAATGACCTTTATTCCACAGAGATACAATTTCTTTACAAACAGTAACTCTTGGTGCCCTGCTAGAAAGAAAAAAAAAGTCATACTCTGATAAAACAAAATAATAATAATATATACATAGGTTTCCATTGAATAGCAGAAATGTTTTGAGGGCATTCATTTTTCTTAATTATAACCCTATGGGCGATTTAAGGGTTATTCGCATAATTTTTGTCATTATATGAACTTGAGCAAATAGTACATTTCTGAAATGAAGTCATAACTAGGAAGTACTGCATAATAAAGGGAGCAAGAGTATCCATTTCTCTTTTTACATAAACCTCTTTGGAGATTATTTCTTGGCTCCGTAGGCTATACTAACCCAAAATTTTCTCATTATGTGCTAGACAGAGTTTCTGCCTGGTAAGAGGCCCTAAGTTCTATGGTAGGTTCAAAGACTGCAAACCACATTTAATGTCTGCTTAATCAAATCAAATTTCTATAAGTCAAAACATTGTTATAGAGTTAAAATATTCACCCTCAATTTTTCCACATCTTGCTTTCAAAAGTCTAATAAGTTACTTTTGAACTGGCCCACAACTGAACAAAATACCACTCTCTTTAGTTTGAAGAACAAATAATACCAATGCTATTTCTGAAGTTTGTGCATGTCTGTTTGTATGTGTATGCACCAACTATGACATCCAACAAGTGACTCCCAAATTAAAATCTAAAGAACAGCTGTGGCTCTTCTCTTTCTTCTGTGATTTCAGCAGTGTGTTTGGGTATTTGAAAAGAATCTAAAAGACTTTCCATGGGGGCACCCGAGGGAAAGAGATATTCAATTTTATAGAATGAATTGAAAACAAACTGGAAAGGTGGGTCGAGCTATCAACCTGACCCAGGAAAATCTAGAGGAGCCTCTGGCCTTGGAATACAGCTCTCTCTCACTTATCAGTGCTCAGAATAGAATGTGAGAATTGGAATTTCTTACCAAGCTTGCAAGAAGAATATGATAAGCAGTCAAAAAAGAGCAGGAATCTAGAAATCCAAGAAAGAAAGAGAATCAGGCTCAATCATGCAAACAAGCTCCTACAACAAATGATGCCACCAACAGCTTACTCAGTCTTTCAGCAGACTGAGTGTGCAGAACTAGAAGAAGATGCGACATTTTAAAAATTTGTCAAACTAACCTTATTGGAGAAATAAAATTTTATTAAATAAGCTACAGGCGATGTCCAATTTTCCCCAGTAAACATGTATAAAGAACAAGAGTATGAGTTCCAGAGCTGTATACATTTTGAGATCATAGAACAAGTTGGTATGACTTCGAGGGAAGAAATTCAGATCCAAAGTGTTGGGGATCAGATAGGAATGGAAAAGTTCAACATATTTCAAACTCAGACTAAAAAAATCATTTAAAAATTATTTTAAAGATTGATCAGCAGTTTAAGGAAGTATAACTTGTAAAAAGAAGACTTGAGGGGCTGGGGAGATGGCTCAGTGGACTAAGTACTTCCCTGGAAAGCACAAGGACCTGAGTTCAATCCCTGGTTCTGAAAAAAAAAAAAGAAGAAGACTTGACAGCAGTTTTACCAAGACTGGGGGGTCCCAGTGGACAAAGAAACTAGCTGTTGAAAGGGATTCATGCAGTTACTGGATTTGGCTGCACCCAAATCTTCTTCCTCAGAAGAGTATGAATGCTTTTATTCAGTGTATAAATACCTAAGAAAAAAGCTGATCAGAAAGAAAATAAAATGGAGAATGACTACCAACTTAACAGAGAGAGGGAAGGTGAAGGAATCACCTGCCAGCCCTGCCAATGCTGAATCCTAAAAACGTGCTAAAGTGTTCTTTATTCTCTTTCTGAAGCATTCTACTTGTTACGTTAACAGGAACCTCTTAGATCAACACCATTGCCTGAATTTTACAGAGGACAAGACTCAGGTTCACAAGATTAACTGATTTGTCTCAAGACCACAGAGTTCATGAGTAGAGACCCCATTCTCCTATTCCCAATCCCATCCTAGCCAATGTTACTCTGTAAAGTTATCTAATTTTTTAAATTTATTTTGATTAAAAAAAACTAAGACACTCCATGTCTCCATGGTGTTAACTTCTGCACATAAAGCGGTATGGCAACTGTTAATACTGATGCCCTTAAAATTGTCCCTGTAGGTCTTCCTTTCGGACATAGTGCCAAAAAAATATCATGTGTCAACCCTGCACTTAGAAACATGGCATCACAGGTCACTAAATGCTGCCCTGTCATTTGCACTGAGACTCCTGAGCTGGAGCAGACTTTACGCACCAGCCAGAGTCAGCCTGGCTAAAGGCCACACCCTTTAGGTAATGTTCTAACACCACAAGATGCAGCTCATTAGGGATCTCAGCTTGTTAAGGCCCATCACACACTGTCAAGGGTAATTAAATCAGGGATTAGTGTCACCTAGAGAGTTTGGTGCGAGCCTGGCCCACGCTAAAGAGCTTGACACTGAGTAGTAAAAGCAGTCAAGGCTACTGTTCGCTCATGGTGCGGAGCGCTCCCTCTGAGGCTCACAGGGGCTGGCCTCAGCTCCTTTAGCAAGGGAAAGCTTTCCTAAATGAAACTTTTCCTAAAATTGTTTTTTTCTTCTTCTACTCTGAGCCCCAGTTTGCACTTACTGGAATTTTTAATTAAAGTGCATGACATACTTCACTTCTAAAGTTCAATCAAAATTACAATATCTCCCACTTCATTCATCAGAAACTGCTCTTGTCCACACTCCCAGAGGGATGAGAAAATGCCAGCCCTAGGGATTCTTCATCCTGTGCTCGCTCCCTCCCTATCTTTGGTACAGCAAAATGTACCTCTCACCTTCTTCTTGTGGAAATAAAAATTAATACTACCTTTCTGGGAAGTCAATTGCCAATATGTTCCAAGAACTTTAAAAATGCTCACACTCTTTTGATTGAGTGTGTGATTGTACTTCTGGGAAATCCACCCTAAGAAAATAATCAAAAA
>NDGM011194976.1:4183-15161 GCA_002564305.1 Octomys mimax
TATGTGCATATATTTGAATATATATGACACATATTTACTTTTTAAATGCCTTTTGTTTCTATTTGCTTATCATAGTAAAAAATGTGATTTTGTTTATTGGCATGAATTAAAGCACAAGGCAATAGACACAGACATTTAACTTTCACAGTACTAATGTTCTGACAGTAAAAGCTACCTTATCCTTTAGTATGAAATTCATATACTGGCATTGTCATTAAACACAGTAACACACTTTATTAATTCCACATGCATTTTACTTATTTTATTATCTTGTGGGATTTATGAAGAAAAATTTGGAATTATTAGGAAGCATTTGTTTTGAAGAAACTGTGAGCAAAAAAGTTTAAACAGAAATCGATCGGTATAGTAGGTAAGATTTATTCAAAGGCCCCTGAGATGTTAGACATACAAAAGTGAGAGCCAGTGAGACGATATTTCAAACTTTGCTTCTATCTTCCACAGCTTGACTCATGAGTCTAACACTCATGTATAAAAATAAAGAAGAACCATATAGGCAATGATACTAGCGGTGCTGATGGGAAAGTCTATGCTGGTATGATTCTTTGACATGATCCAGTCTTTCTTCTCAGCCTTAGTCATGAAAGATTATTATGTGTATTTACAACTCATCAGTGACTAAAAACATTGGCCTATGTCTATGGCGCAAATTGGAAAGCGTACATAGAGCTGCCAAATCTCACATTCAAAGTTGTATCAGGTGACATCATTGATTTCTGTTATGCTGTTCTTATAAATTTGGGTGTTCCTATATTTGGCATATATATATATATATATGTGTGTGTGTGTATATATATATATATATATATATATATATATATATGTGTGTGTGTGTGACTGTTATCGCTTCCTCTTGCAAATTTTTCTGTCCAATTTTGCATTCTTCTATCTGGTAACTGAACAACTAATTTGCTGAAAACAATATGCAGTATAATAACCATTGCTGAATTTCTACATTTCTCTTGAAATTATGCATTGTTTCCAATTTTTTTATTTTATCCTCTTTAAAATTTTTTTAGAAAATAAAGAATGAAAGAAAAATGTGCCGCTTCGTTTCGTATGACAAAGTAAACGCTTCCTCTTTCAAAATAAGCAAAGACAGAGCAGTTTTGAGGAACGTCTGTGCCACTAAAATGTCATAGGCTTGAGCAAGTTTGGAGAAGGGTAATACACAGCGCGTTCAGCCTAAGAGAACAGAGAGGATGGAGAATTCCTGACCAACAGGCGCCTGGGTCCTGTGAAAAGACACAGTCACAAAGTTCACTATGTTGTCCCAAGTAGGTCTTACCGTGCAAGTTGGAGTGGTTGGGACTTTTTACATGTTTTCAATCAGGAAAAATAGACATTAGGCTGAAAAGAAAGTACTTTGGGTAGATGAAATATGAGAAACATAGTTTTCAGGAACAACTGTGTATTTCTAATAGAGCCTTCCCCATCAGATCCGGCTTCTTGCTCTTTGCACCAGATAGAAACCACGATCTTTGGTCCCTCCAGCTGCTCTCTGCCTTTTCCAGTGAGTCAAAGTAGGAGATGAAGGAAAACCCAGATAATCCATCATCCCACCCAACTGGAAACCGGGGAGCAAGGGACGGTGTGAATTAGAGGGAAGCAGAGAGGGGAGTCAGACAGGAGAAGCACAACTGCGGGGACAGAGAGGAAGAAGTCAGCGCAGTCATCAGCCTTGATAGCTATTGAAATCGTGATCACCTGTCCTGCCATGTCCACGTGAGAGGTGCGGTAGGGCATGCTGCTGAGTCAACGCTTAGTTACTGGTTTGCACCATTGCTCATGGCAGTTTCCTGACAAAGAAAGAGGCAAAGGAAAATTAAAAGGAAGCAAAGACAGACTCTCTAATCAATGATACTGCTTTTTTTTATGTATATAGTATAGGGTCTACAGAGTCTCACTACTAGACCGGATTCATAGTGATCCACCTGTTTTCAGTCTTCCAAGTGCTGGGATTACAGGCAGGCATCACTATGCCCAGTCTCAATCACTGTCTCAGTGTGCCCCGTGGCAGGGGCAGGCACAGCACGGTGGGGATCGAACTCCAGTCCCTGCATCTGCCTAAACAGGGACTTTAATCCGCTGAGCTATCTGGCCGGCCTGCATTTTTTTAACTGGGAGTTGGTAAAAATGATGAAATGAATTCCACTCAGTCTTCTATATATTGAATATTATAAACTTAACAGCTTTTTTTATGCCACAAAATGTTTCTTCCTACTTGTACAAAGAACGATTTGATATTGTGGATCTTCTTCATGCATCATTTTGAAATGAGATCACCTATTCTATTTTATATGAGTTCATATGTTTTATCTTTTTTTGGAGAAACATTTATCTCTTTCTTTGAAAAGTGTTTTTAAATTATTATGTTTTTAAGGTCTCAGTACTTTGTGTTGACAAAATGAATATTACAGCTCTCACAAGTCATTCACAATGAAATGATTTGCATGTGAAAGCTAGGCAATATGAAAATTCATAATTTTTATCACTGTGTACAGAAAGCTTGACTATTACTCCCTCTCTTTCCCTTTTATTTTTTTTTTTCCATACAGGGAATCAAACTCAGGACTCTGTTTGCCAGGCAGGTGCTGTGAGCTGGAGGTATATCTTCAGCCCAAACTTGACGTTCTTAAAAATAAAACATTGGGCTGGCCAAATAGCTCAGTGGATTAAAGCGCCTGCAAGCAGGTGCAGGGGCCAAGGGTTTGATCCCCAAGCCTGCTGCGCCAGCCCCACCCCCAGGGCTCACTGAGATGCAATGGAGACTGGGCGTGGTGGTGCACACTTGTAATCCCAGCTCTTGGGAAGCTGTAAACAGGTGGATCACTAAGCGTCCGATCTAGTAGTGAGACCCTGAACACTCTATAGCCCCTTCCATAAAATACAAAAAAAAAGAAAAATGATCTGAGGAAAAGCTTTCTAAAATTAAAAAGAAAAGTCAGAGCTTGCTAAATTCCTCCTGTGTGTTCAGCTTTATTGTCTTAAGATACATGCTATTGTGGTTCCAGTGTCAGTGAGCATTCAAGATCAGACTCATTCTGGGGATTGCTTCTGTTTATCCACCTGTCGACCTTCCCTGTGTTCACCTTCACGTTCTTGAGGACAGACACCTTCTGCGACTGAAGGATTGTTTGGAATACCATCAAGGCAGCATTAAGTTCTCACTGCACAGAAGGTGGGAAGGGAGAAAAAGACAAAAGGGAAATGAGGGTGGTAACAGGGTGGGAAGAGAGAAAGAGAAAAATGGATTTGATAGTTTAATGACTCTTTCTTTTGCTTGAATTTTGGTAATATTTCATTCAAACCCCAAGGGCACTCATGGCCCCAAATTGTTGCCTGGTAAATTTTTATTTTATTTACCAGTATTTTGTGTTGAACATAGGTTTTATATAAGCTAATCAAGTGCTAATCACTGAACTACATGTCCAGTCTCAATTTTTACATAGATTGAATGCATATGGAAAAAGACGGAGGGCCTTGGTTTGAAGAATCTTCCTCTGCATGTGATATTTGACGTTCAGGGTTCAACCTGCGCTGAATTCTCCAGTGGTGTCCACAGTTAAACTTGCATATGGGCATGCTTGCCCTGCGTTTTTCAGAATCAGTGTTCCTTTGTTACAGAGATAACAGGAGAAAGAAGAAGAGTCTCTGACATCAGTGGAAATTAAAGTGCTTACTAACCCGAGCCCTGAGGTTCAGGTCTGCATTCTGGCACTGTTGCTATGTCTCCAACTGTGCTTCACCTCTGAATTCCACCTCGGAAGCTATGGATGTGCTGGCGCACACTTGGCTCTTGCTGCAGAGGCACAAATAATACCGGACAGTGGCAGAGGAGAATTTTGTCTAAAAGAAAACATTGATGCCATTTATGTAGAGGATTTTCTATTTTCCTATTGCATATTCTCAGTAGAAAGCATCCGTGTGGGTCCAACCATGGAAACTTTGAGTGATGGGAACAGGCTGTAATATATTTGCTGGTCTGGGGCCATGAGCGATACGTAGGTACACTATGCGTGCTAAATCACTTTCCACTTAATTGGCCCATGTTTTATACTTACTTTCAAAAAGTAGTCTGGCTTTCTGAGAATTCAGAATTAGGAATTGCATGTTACTTGGAAAATCGCATCGTCTCATGAGACAAGAGCAAAGTCAAGCACAACGAAGAGTACTTGGCTGCCTTTGATTGGTTTTTACAATATATATGTATCATAATGATTCACGGTGCATCCCTGTGACCAGCTCTTTCTAGAGACAGAAGCAACTAGAACTGCAACAGGAACTGCTACCTGTGTAGTTCCTAAGAAACTGAAGTCCACTGGCTGTGGGGTCATTTTCTATTACAATAGGACTAAAAATATACCCATAAATACGTGGGTTTTTTTTTTTTAACAGTACCTGGGATCGAACTCAGGACCTTGTGCATGCCAGGAAGGTGTTTATACCACTAAGCTGTCTCCCCAGCTCCATAAATATGTATTTATACATAGACCTGTGAATCTCTGGAAATCTTGATATTATAATTGATCTTATACACAAGCAATAATGACAATATGCAAGTTAGAATAAAAATATAAATTAGCTCATTGGAATGATGGAGAGAAATATAATGAGTTTGCCTGCCCCTTCCCCAGGACACAAAAAGGATGAAAAAATTCTTTTAAACTATTTGAAGCAGGACAAGATATTTTCATAAGCACTAAATTGAGAAAGTAGCTTGCTGAGGAGTATTACGTTTGCTAGAGTTTTAGGTTCACAACATGTTTGGAGACCTGAAAACAAGTTAGTGGATCTTATTTCCCGAAGATGTAATAGGGAGGGAGCTCAGACCAGTTTCAAGTGCAGTTAGAACACTCAAGGAGTAGAAAGATCACTGCGCTGATTTCTGTAGCTTTATCCCAAAGAGTTGAGCAAACGTGAAATGTGGAAGGAGTCAGAGCAGGGCAGTGTCATTTTCCTCTGTGAGCTTAGCGTGAACATTTTAAGGGAGGTATGGACTAATATTATCTTAGAGAAATCTTCCTGTCCTGGAATAAAGTGTTTAAAGTTCATAGGCTGTGTAGGCTGTAAAACACTAGTAAAAGAGCTTCCATTAATATTCTTGTATTGTATCGGAGAAAATGGAGACCTAGAAAAACATTTCTACAGCAAACAGGAATCTGTCTCCTTTGATCCTTAAATCTGCACAGCTCTTGACTGGAAAGAATCACCTGCCTAATGTGATACTTTGCAACCTTGACATCACCAAGCAACTTTGAATACCTGCTTATTGTATTCTAATTTATGTTATTTGATGCTAATACTTCTTTCTAAGCTGTATATTCCCCTTGGAGGGGATATGTATTGACCATTTAAATAAATTGTTTTCGTTATCATATTCCTTTATACTAATAGGGGTTAGAACCACAAATATTCAAAACAAAACAAAACAACAACAAAAAAAACTAAAAGGGGCCGGGGAGATAGCTCAGTGGAATAAGTGCTTCCCTGGCAAGCACAAGGGTCTGAGTTCAATCCTCGGTTCTGGAAAAAAATAAATAAATAAAAAATAAACAAGTGCATAAGGAAATTAATTAAGGAAATATAAATGCCAGCACTCCCCAGCTGAACATTTTGCCTTTTAATATTCATGTTAAAAAAAATGATTTTTAATGGAGAGGAGTAGGTATAAAAACCTCTTATTGCCTGAAGGATTATTAGCATAGCTTTTCTTTTTTACCGTGTTGCCACTGATTTATTACATTTCACAGGTATTTCAGGGGTCAAGCTTCTAGATGTTAAAGAATAATTCCTCCATCTAAATGCATTCAATTAGTTTATTAGTTGTTTAAGTTCCCGATAAAGGAATTCTGTTCCTTCGGATTTATTACTGGGGTGATTATTTTCAGGTGTTTTGAGGAGATAATAATAAATTATTACCCCACTTGATTAATCAAATTCCAGGTTGATTATAGGTAACTTCTCATTTCACTTAGCATCAGAAAATGAATCCCAGTTACTAAATTTTCTTATGTAAAACAAATAAAATGAATACCAATTATTAAGTTTTTATGTAAAACAAATAAAACATACTAGAATTCAGTTTAATTTTATAGGAATGATACCTTTACTTTATTCACTATTATTTTGTGTGTTTACTTATTCATGCTGCATGTATTTATTGGGTACCACTTCTGTGGTAGGCTTTGTGATATGTGAACATAAATCTGCATTCTCCTTGCTTCAGCTGAGCTTATTGTGTGGGAGAAGATCATACAGTCTAGTGCAGGGAAGAGCATGAATAAGATGGGAAGAAAATTAAATCTTTAAAAATGCAATAAGCACACATCAGCAGGCACTACGGACTTAAGCTGGAAGCTCCTTGGTTATTTAGCAAGAAAGTGATTGGAAAGATCTGTCAATTGCTGTCCAATCCTGAAAGAGCATTTGGAGCCTTTTGAAATGAAGAGAGTATGATGAAAACTGACTGCTGAAGGTGGCAAGGACAGTGTTTCCCAAGACCAATGAATAAGAGGAATTAAAATATGAAGCAGAAGACCTTGAACACATCTACAGCAAAAACACAAAAGTATGCAACCAACTGAAATCTCGTCAAAAGAGGAGCTGCACAAAGAAAAAGAAGGGTCTTTAACTGGGTTTGTAATCCTTATACTTCTCTAATTAAATTCTAAATACAATCAAGTTGCATGGAGGAAAAGTTTATTTTGGCTCAATTCTTTGAAGGTCCACTGATGGGCGCTATTTCTTCTGGGCCAGAGGAAAGGCAGGCATCGATGGCAGGAACATGCGACAGAGCAAAGAACGAGACAGAAAGGAGCTGTGATACCCATTTATGCTTCACAAGCATATTTCCTTTCACTAGGCTCCACCAAGCTGAGGTTCTACTATCTCCCAGTAGCGCTGTGACCTGGATGCTAAACTTTCTACACATAGGCCTTCGGAGATGTTCAAAATCAACCTTAAAAAAGCCATTCTTCTAATAGTTCCCTAAACCACAGAAACAGTAGAGGAGAGAAAATGCTAATGCTTTTAATTAAGAATTTGAATTTAGAAGGAGACTAGATGAGCAATAGAAAGAGAATTTGTAGCCTTGTAGAGAGAACTGAAAAAATTCTACACAGTCTGCCCACCCTGCCTTCCAGACGATTGGAGCAGAAGCAGTCACGAGAGAATGAAACACTCCCAAGTGGAAAGGGTATGCTCTGTGCTGCTTAGGATGGGCCTTTGCACAGGATGTTGCAACTTTAGAAGAAAAGAAAGAATAAGGATCCACAAACAAAATCCCCAAACAATTTCTTCCCTACATCCCCCTTTTCTTTATTTCATCCCTAGATCCCCGGAGAACCAAATAAAGGTAAAATCACAACCATGAAGAGGTAAACATAGTGCACGCTGGGAAGGATCAAGCAGGCAATCAATCCAGGGAAACCAGAGGCTCAGCAAGAATATGAGTGAATATGAACAGAGATACAAAAGGAAAACTTCTGATACACAAACAAACATGTTTCCACATGTGGAAATAAAGTGATGCAATATGTAAACATCAGGTTAGAGTTTTGTAAGTCTTGCAGAAAATATAACTCATAACCTGCAGTTGAGAAGTTTTCTTACCAGTAATTTAGGCTACCAAATATATGTACTGAAAGAAAAAGTAGGTGAGAATCTTGAAGACATAGAGGTAGGCAGAGAGTTCATGAACAAAACACAAACTACAAGGGAAATACTTGATAGAATCAATGACTAGATTTTATCTTATTAAAAAGCTTTTGCTCATCAAGATAAATCACCAACAAAGTGAAAAGAAAATTCACAAATTGAGAAAAAATTTTAGACAACTATCCCTCAGATGAAGGACTTCTATCAGAACACAAAAGATTTAAAAAGAAGGTAGACCCTTAAAATTCAAAGGCAGTCGAAAATTGGACATTTGAGATGAATACACACTTCTTTGATAAAGAAATACAAATGGCAAATAAATGTATGAAGAAATGTTCAACATCATTGGTTATTCAAGGAATGTGAATTAAAATAACACTGAGAGTCCATATCACCAAAAAAGAATGTCTATCATCAAGAAGTCAACCAAGAAAAAATGCTGGAGGGGCTTTGGGAAAACAGGAACTCTCCTCCACTGTTGGTGGGAGTGTATGTAGACTGGTACAATCACTGTGAAAATCAGTGTGGAGATTGTTCAAAAAGCAAGGATTCGAGGTCCTATTTGGCCCTATTTAGTACAGAGTCTACAGGGTCTCACTACACAGATCAGACTTGTAGTAATTCTCCTGTTTTCAGCCTCCTAAGAGCTGGACATTAGAGGCACCCGCCACCACACCCAGTCTCAATTGCCCTCTCAGGATGCTTTGAGGGTGGGGCCGGCATGGCAAGCCATGAATTGAACCCCAGCCTCTGAGCTCTGCCTAAGCATGTGCTTTAGTCCGCTGAGCTATCTGGCCAACCTGTATACTACTAATTTCTATTAGTTCATTAAAAGCAACAGTTAGTGCTTACATTATTTGATCAGTTTTTCATGGCTGTCTGGTAATCAGAGCAACTACTCTGAACATAACAATGTGAAATAATATGAAAGATGACAATATGAAGAAACAATGTGAAATAATATAAACCATTGTTATTAAACATTGTTAATTGCCTATCATCTTCTTTTAAAATACTGTATCATTTATATAATTTTCAAAATCTAAATCTATTTAAAATTTTAAAAAATGATTAAGGGCTAGAGATACAAATCAGGGACACAGCACCTTCCTGGCAAGCACAAGGTAGTGGGTTTGATTCCCAGTACCAAAATAAATAAATAAATAAATAAATATTTGATAAAACACATTTTAGGGACACATTTTTGGTAATTGTGCAGGTTTAAGACACGAACTTCAATATATAGTACAAACTTATGATATAATTTGATATAATTGTTTTTATATTCCTTTTCTGACAAAATATTTTGTTTAAAATGGTTTTATAAGCCATGAGAAATATTATTAAAAAATTATTAAATTACTATGAGTACATTATGAATATTTAGTACCTGGACACGGGAAAAAACCAAAAATTTCATTACAGCTCTTTCAGTGGCTCACAGGTCACAGCTGTGGAAACACATCTTCGGTTTTCACAGCTAGTGACTGCAGTGAGAAAAAATGAGCGGAACCCTGGGAAAGGTGCTGTGCCCGCGGAACACCTTGAAGGAAGCCTTTTCATTGCTAAGGTTAAGAACTTGGGGAGAGAGTCCTGTTTATTGTACAGGTGGCATTCTACTGAGTACCAGTCGGCAGTAAAAGACGAAGCCCACCCAGGGCATTGGAAGACATAAGCACCTGATTATGTCACAAGAGCCCAAGAAGGAGAGGGGAAAAGTGGAAGCGAGACCAAGTAACTTGGGGACAGATTATGAATAAGGGTTTTACACACTTGCCTGACTGCGTATGACTTGACCCTAGAAGAGAGTTGTGCTCAGCATGTACACAATCTCTGCCACCGTCTCTCCATCAAAGTTGAGGACAGTCATGCGATGCCCACCAAAACCGTGGAAGTGCTCCACATGCAGGACCAAGGCACCAGGATGTTCCCTACTCGGTCCTGACCACCATGACCCAGTAGCTCAGATCAGCGGTCTGAGGGCTACATTTGTGGAGATTTTCTTGGAAATGCTCCAGAGCAATCTTCCTGAAGGGGGCAGGTTGTCAGTGAGGGAGCGCACTGAAGAGGACTTCAAGGGAAGGCTCAGGCTCATCCGGAACTGGAAGAACTTGTGGGCCAGGACAACCTGGCTCTTGCAGTCCATTTCCTGATGGTGCTGGTGACACTGCCAAGCAGAAAAGCCACCTGAGAGGATGGACTTAAGCCAGAGGAGAGCCTGACCCTTGGGCTTTGTTTCTGCCTTTTTCTACAAAGAGGAATGTTTCCTGTCCTCTGGCATGGTTGTTAGCAGTTCTTAATACTTACCTTTGAGATAATCTCGAGTATCCCTCAGCTAATAAAAATCTGTGACTACTGAAAAAAAAAAAACTTCAATAATGCTGTGACACTGGAAATAATATGAGTAAAAAAAATGGATTTGCATAAGTGCAGAGGTAACACTGTAGAAAGACAATAACTAGATTGCCAGTAGTACTTGACATTTTGAATCTAAAATTCAACATATGTAGCAGGAGTAGCTTGCGGTATACAATAGAGATTATTTATCTCCAGAAAAGAAGCAGTAAAAGAGTCCCCAGATAGGGATAGTACATTCCTTGTGTATACTTAAAACAATATGACAATTGGATTATAAAATATTATGATTCTCACTTTGAACATCATAATAAAAGAGCAATACATGGTGCATATGAACAAATAGAGTGAGTCCCCCCAACAGGTGCATATTCTACTGTTTGATTTTCATCACAATTTTGGTGCCAGAAGATACCGCATTGCTTTCCAAAAGTCTCAGTAGAGACCAAAATAGGACTAAGAATAACCAAGAGCAGCAACATTCTGTCAAGTAACACTCTTTTGAACTTTACATCTATTTGTGTATCTATCAAGAAGTATGTCCAGCAGAAAAGTATGAAAACGAAGTATAAAAAGTTAAGCCACATTAATATGCTGAGCTATAAAAAGCTGAAGTCAACAACTTTGGACATTGCCAGTCTTACAGAAAACCCACTACTATTATGGACTACTGGACTATACTGGGAGATTCTGCTGAATTCAAGCACCTACAATATTTAAATGACAATCGAATGCCCATCTCTGACAAAACTAACCAAAAACTGGGTTAGAAATGAACGACCCTTTTGTATGTGTATACTCAAGTAGTTAGGATAGATATACAGCTCCATTCTCTTAATTCAATGAATAGAGAGGTTTTTTATAATACTGTTTGAGACAGGACATCATGTCTGCATCTTGTACAATGAATAACCACTAAGATAACAATATGCAATGTATTAATTAT
>NDGM011194981.1:0-16590 GCA_002564305.1 Octomys mimax
AAGAAAGAAAGAGGGAAAAGGAAAGGGGCATTCTTTGATTCTTTCTACAAAAATTTATAAAATATCTACAAAGAACAAGAGAAAGCACAATCTTCTAGGATGCTCTGCGAGGATCAATAATGAAACCTGAAAGCCTGAACTCAGAGGCCTGAAGCAGGTAAGCAGAGCAAGAGGGAAAAAATGCTATCTTCCTGTCTTCTAAAAGAGGGACACGGGGAGGGGGAGCATGGCCAGAAAGAAGGCATCCCCAAAGATTTCCCCCGTGCCCAGCCAGTCTTACAGTGGTAATATGTGGTAACTCTGTAAAAAGTCACGTGCTCTATCGTTATCTTCCCTATGCAGCCTCTAATATGAGAGATTTGAGGGGAATTTATGGAATTGAAATGTCTTTGTTCTAGAAGCAGCCATTTAAAGCATGTGAATTTGTTTCTTCACATGGCTGGGAACAGTTGACACTGTTTTATGAGGTGTTGGTGCCAAGTTTGGGAGGAGGAGTGGCACAGTGGGGTGGAGCGAGGCATGGGCATTCAGCATCCAGCAGTATGAGGGCCCAACTCCACACTGGCACAACCATGGCACTGGGCACCCAAATAGGAGCAACAAAGGCCTCTGTTCTCAAGGAGGGAGCAGAAGAGCCCAGAGGCAAGGAGCTTTGAGTCACTGGGAGGTAGCAGCCAGCTTCTTGGCCTGGGAGCAAAGTGTGGGGAGCCTGGAGAAAGGCAGAGAGAAGCAGAGGTTAGGGAATCAAGATGCCGCCCTGACCTTTTGTCTTGGGTTGGCCCTATTTCCTCCCTTCAGAGATGAAAAGGAAAGTTTATATTGTCAAACTGCTAAGAGAACCTTTGTGTGTTAGCTTTTCATCTCTGTAACAAAATAGCTGAGAAAAATAACTGAAAGGAGGAGGGTTTCGTTTGGCTCACAACTTCAGAGATTGCAGTCCATGTTTAACTGGCTCCTTTGCTACAGGCCTGTGACAAGGCAGGAGGCCATGCAGCAGGGCTTGAGGAAGAAAACTGCGCAGCTCATGGGGACCAGAAAGAAGAGAGTGAAGCATGTGCCAGTGGGCTTCCTCCTCCTCCTGTTTTTATTCCACTAGCCCCCTGGCTTATTGGATGGTGCCACCCATATTCAGGGCAAGTCTGCTCTATCAGTGTGCTGTCCTACATACCAATCATTTCAAGAAACACCCTCACAGATGCAGCCAGCAATATGCTTTACTAATTTCTTAGGTGTTTCTGGATCCAATCAACTTGACAACGTTAACTATCACACTTTGCCAGCACAAAATGAGGCACGTGGACTAATATATATAATATGGACAAAATATTTTTTAAATCAAAAGTAACAACTTACAAACCTACCTAGAAGAGCCAGAATTGTGGTTTATATTTCAGAATTTCAAGTGGCCAGCTTGAGGGTGTTGCTTAGCACTGCAGGGTACACATCCTTAATCTGAAAATCCAAAATTGGGCATGTTTGAGTGATCACATGATGTCACAGTGGAAAATTCCAAACCATGAACCTTTGTTTGATTCATAAGATTACTAAAATTATTTCTAATCTGTATAAGATCTGTGTATTAAAATAAATGAATTTTGTATTTAAACTTGGTTCCCATCCAGAATGTATTCCATTACATGTCTATACAAATAGATTTAAAAATCCAAAGTCTCAAACATTGTGGTCTCAAGCATTTTAGATAAGGGATACTCGATGTGCATCAGCTTTCTACCAGTAGTTGTGTTTTTCTAGGAAGTTAGAATTATGCGTCTTCTCCAGTGATACTTTATTTTTTTTCTCTTCACTTTAACCTTGTGTTTTCTGGCATAGAAAGTAGTTAAAAGGCATATGTAATGATTTTAGAGTATCTCACTGTTCTAAATTAGCAATGAATCCCTTTTTGCTATTTACCCTTTAGGTCAGAGAATTAAGCAAAGCAATTTTAATTTGTGTGATACTAATGATCTCATTTCCATATTATTACGCCTGTATACAACTAGACAAGTTGACTGTGAAGATCCATCCTTGCCAAGACATGACTTTTCAATCAGGTAGTCAGCTTTCCTGAAGTACCTGGAAGAAGGAATTCCATTTCACGTGGCATACGTAAGGTAAGAATAATTTGACTTAATAAAAACAAATTCCTGAGGGCCGGCCAAATAGCTCAGCAGATTAAAGCACCTGCTTAGGCAGACCCAGGGGCTGAGAGTTCAATTCCCTGTCCTGCCATGCTGGCCCTACTGCTGGGGCGCACTGAGGCAGCATTGAGACTGGGTGTGGTGGTGCATCCTGTAATCCCAGCACTCGGGAGGCTGTAAACAGGAGGATCGCTATGAGTCGGATCTACACAGCAAAACCCTGTACACCTGTCCTACATAAATTAATTAATTAATTAATTAAAATAAATACCTGGATATAAGAACAATCTGTCAGTGTCATCTGTCACCCCACTGACTGCAGGGTCAAATAGGCTGACTGGGCAGGTGTCTTCTTTCTCTTTCACTTCTCATGTACACGCCTCCTAAATTTGTACACTCAGTTCAGAAGGACACCCTTCACCCAACAGCAGCTGACTGTTTCGGGGCCAAGAGTATGAAATAGCTGTGCTCCCCTGGTACAACTTTCAAACAAGCTCTCAAGGTCCATTTGTGGAAGAATGTAGGGTAGCCAGGCCTTCAAGACTCCCTAACCATCCAAAGGAGGTGCTGCATGTGGCAATCTGTCTTTTAAATATCTCCAAAATATTGCTTACTTTATCACTCCTAATCTGTGAGTATATTATTAATTAGCTTGAAAAACTGCCACCCAATAAAGGATCTATAATGTAGCAAATATCCCTAAACTCAGATATATCCTGGCTCCAGAGTCTATCAGCCTGTCAAAAACTACACCAACATTTTGGTGGTTATTTTCCCATTAAAATAAGTGCTTCCTTTTAGCAGGACAAACTCAAAGAGTCTATACCAAAATGACTCATCTCTATGTATAAGGACTTTGAATTCACCCTGTTATAGTTCAGAATAGAAAAGCATAGGATACTAACTCCTTTTCCCTTTTTGTCTTTCATGTACTGAAGAAACAAAGAAGAAAAGAATCTATTTCTGGAATATGAATTTAGTTTTCTGCCCAAAGGAGAAAACCTCCTTTCTCTACAGTACCATGGCTAAGTTAACCTTAAAGGTAATAATTTCTTAACTTTTATTAACAGTTCAGGCATTCTAGCTGTTACTGCGTAAGGAAGGAAGCTAAGGCAATACTAAGGCAGAGGTACATTTCTAGAAGAAATAATTTATAATCACACAAAATGCTTCTCAGCTGACCTGCAGTGGGCAGTGCACCCAGTAGTGTTCAGGTCCTGTGGCCAGAGGAAGGACAGCTGGCCCTTCTTTCTCAGGGAATCCACACAGGCTGGAGTTGCCTAATTTGTTCAGAGCAGCCTTCTCTACTCATTTCTTAGCCTCTGTGTCTCGGAAAGCAAACAGGCTCAAGTTTCTCTAAAAATATATTTTGAACTTTCCTTTTTTTGTATCAGTTAGGCTTAAGTCAAAACTAGGCTGTTAGCAGGAGCCTTCGCCCAGATGTAGTTTTGTCCTTGGAAACCTGGCAATGTCTGGAGACATTTCTGGTTATTGCACCAGGGACACTGCTACTGGCATCTAGTGGGTCATAATCAGAAATGAACTTAAACATTTTAAAATATACAAGACAACTCTTAGAAGAATTATCCAGCCCAAGAAGTGACCTGTTCCAAGGATAACAAATTCATATTAGTTTCTTTTTCATTTTTTATTTTTTTATGTATTTAGCACAGGGTCTATAGAGTCTCACTACATAGATCAGACTCATAGCGATGCTCCTGTTTTCAGCCTCCCAAGCACTGGGATTGCAGGCATGCACCACCCCACCCAGTCTCAGGTCTCAGCATGCCCTGGGGGCAGGGCTGGCACAGCACCCTGGGGATCAAATCCCGGTCCCTGCATCTGCCTAAGCAGGAGCTTTAATACAATGAGCTATCTGGCCAGCCTGACGAGTTCATATTAGAAGCAAGCTAAAAAATGTTCCTTTTCCTGATAAATGTATGATATTTTGTTGCGTCAACAAATATGGAATATCTATAGAGCACTGGAAAGAAGAAAAACATTCACTGCCTTCCTGAGCCCTACAATCAGACAGAGGAAGTAAAATACACATAGCATTGAACATCGTGGTGTACATTTGTGAAGGAAATAAGTAGACAATAAGAAACAGTCATCAGTAGATGCTTCAGATAATACTTATGGCCAGGGAAGACTTTCCAAAGGTCAGTTGGCTCCAACTTCTCTTTAATAACAACAAATTCTAAGTTGTCCTTTGGGAAGGGTAATGTGTTTACTACTAGGACAGCATTCAGAAACTTCCTTCATGGGAGGCAAGACTTAAAATGAGTCTCAAAGGAAGCCAAGAAGCTGGTCCACCTTAGAGCCAGTGGAAGAGCTCTGTAAGCAGGAGAACAAATACAAGCACTTTGACATAGGAAGGAGGCCGGGATACATTACATAGCACATTGTTGCAGTGGGAAAGTGTTTGTTGGAGGATTTGGAGGACCCAGCAAGAACAGTTTCCTATACATTGAGCTGAGGTTTTCTGCCACATTTATTATAAGGGTAATCTTGGGTCCCCCACTCCCACCCCATCCTGGCTGCTAGCAGACAGGATAAGATTCTCTTAATTTTATATCTACCTTTTAACAAGTCTTGCTTCCAGCACAATTTCTTTATTCATTCCTATTTTTAGGTGCTTGTTCTAATAAGGATATAATAGATTTTCAATTCAATATAAGCACAAAACAGGTTTTTAGCAGAAACAATTAACTTCTAAGGAACAGTTTAAATATATAAAAACAAAAGTCCTTTAATAAGCAAATACTGAAAGACTCAAGTGGGCAAGATTTCAAGTAGTTGAGCATCTATGATGTACTGGCATTAGAGAGAAGCCATAGAAAACACATCTTTATATGGAACAAGTTTTATGCTGCTTCTGTCACCCTCCATCATCTGCTACTGTGCTGGATACTGAGGTCATCCAAATACTGATTCACATGAGAAGTTGAAGGTCATGTGCACTTTCATGTTTATTTATATATCTGTTCTTGGTCCGGTGCTTTCTTTTTTTCAAGGAAGCTAGCTGAAGCTTTTTATATCTACTGCATATTATTGCTTTGAGTAGATTTTTGTTTAGGCTTTTTTATTTTTCAATTTTGCCTTTTTGTTTCAATGTTCTTTAAAAGCTATCTCTGTTTCCAATTCTAACTATCTTCTCTTTGAAACAAATATGAAATGAAACTTAGTAACTACTATTACTGACAGCAGATAGGAAAAACTCACTTTAATTCTATATTTACCTCTGGACGCATAATACAAAACAAGAATCTGTGAGACTTGTTGACCTAAGTTTCAATAAAATTTTTGATACTGACAAAAACACTATGGCGAATTGTGTATAATAAAAATATTAAAAGTAATAAAATGTAGGAAAATTAACAAAAATGGCAACCATTTTAATTAGATAGTATGGTAGTTCTTATAGCTTCTCATCACTGGCACTATTTCCTGGCACTATTCTTACTTCAAATGATTGAATACTAGATGTTTTACCATAGTATATGTTTTATTCATATTGAATCTTTACAAAATCCGAGCAAAAATAAATATTGTTTCCATTTGACAGGCTTGCCTAGGATGACACACAGTATGATTACATGATGTTTTATATACACTTTTTTATCATTATATAAGCCGTGAATGGTTGAACACAGGAAGAATTAGTAGTTATCTCAATGCTACACAACTCACAAATTAAAGACAGCTAAGATTCCAGCCTGTGAAGTTCGATTCCAGGAAGGCTGGTGTTCCTACGTGCTGTACCTCATACAAAACATCTTACCCTCGAGCACCAGGATTAAACCTGACCCAAATCTGTCTGCTCCCTCATGCTTATACAGTAGTTTCCTATGTGGGAGACACATCTTATATCTCAAATGTTCTTTCCTTTCAAAACTTCTGATTTCACAGATTTTAATGTTTTCATATGTGGTGGGGGGGGTATTAAGGATGCATAAGAGTGCTTGCCTGGCAATCACAAGGGCCTGAGTTCAACCCCTGGTTCCGCACCCTCCCCGCCCAAAAAAAGGATGCATAAGAATTATTAGAGCCCAACATATTCTTAAAGAATACAACAACCTTCAGATAGCTACTATTATTGTCCGCTTTTCAACGTTTAATTAAGTGAAGCAGGTAACTTGTCTAAGTGGCAAGCCAGTTATGGAAAGGCATATGCAATGAACATGTAATTTAAACCTCGGCCTCTGACCTTGCTCCTGAATTAAAACTGTTGTCTTGCAGGACAGAGAGGAATTGCCATAGTCTTTATGAGTGAGATTTTTTTCTAACTTTGGGACCCAACTCTAGCCAGTGAACACATTTATCCAGTAGCACACAGAGTGTGCTTATTTCTAGGCACCCGAGGCAAGTAAACGAGCGACCTCAGGCAAACTTGAAAAGATAAAAAAAGATCTGATACTAGCAGCCTTTTCTCTGCTTGTTTCTTTACTAAAAATGGAAGGTAATGGGGGCATAGCTTTCAAGGGAAAGAAACAAAAGCTACAGTATTTCAGATCAAACAAAAAACGCAGAAAGCCGGTGGACAGCCTTGCAAATTACACCCTAATTGAAACCCGCTTTCCTTAAGTGGGGGAAAAACACCCTGTGACATTTTATTCTACCAAAGAATATCCCGCTGGCTGATGAAAGAATACACTTAAACCCTTCATCTAAGGCGGAACGTATTAGTTGTCCGGGCAATCTACACAGCAAAAGATGTGAATCCAAAACAAACAAAACGACCCTCCTTGCCAGAGGAGGAGCGCCAGCTCCTCAGACAAAGCTCAGTTCCAGCACGCCCCGCGGTCAGGACTTCACATCCCGTCATGCACTGCGCCCAGATCTCCTCCCCCCACCCCCCCCGCGGCCCCGCCCCAGGACTACGCTTCCCGGCATGCTCTGTTGAGGGGTTGGTGGTTGGGCCTTCTAGCGTCTGCAAGTCAAGGAATCGCTGCAAAGTGGAATCTTTGTTCGCCTGCACAGCCTCCATTTAGAGGCTAAGGATCGATCACCACAACCCACTAGCAAATTATGACGACTCGGAGTTTTTGAGTCATTCTTCCTTGCCAATGTAATTAGGACAGTGACGGACGGGCGGAGGTGGAGGAGGGTCAGCCTCGCCGCTTGAGCCAATGGCGGCCGAGCGGCGGTCCTGTCACCACGGCAACCGCCGCTGTCCCCGGGGGACAGGCACCCATTGGGTAGAATCTTTCCAGAAGGCTCGAGAAGAAGGAAGCGGAAGTGGCACGTGGAGGGGCCGGTGGAGGCGCCGGTGAGTAAATGCCGCAGATTCTGGAAAGTTCTCATCAGTGCAATACATAAGCCGGAGGAGCTGGGACCTCCCCTTTTGGGTCGGCATCTGGGCGCCGGTGCGCGCGAGCGGCAGTCGAGCGGGGCAAGCAGCCGGAGCTGCGGAGCGAGCCGCGCAGGCCGCGTGCCGCCTTGTTCTCGCGAGCCCCTTGCCTGCGCCGCGGTCCCCGGGAAGCCGCAGGCCCCAGACCCGCCGGGAGCCCGCGCATCCTCTCGAGTGACAGAAGCGCCGTCGGTACCCTGCGGGCCCCAGCGGGAAGGCGCGGCGCAGGAGGAGGAGCGGACAGGCGGCCGCAGGACGCAGACCTAGATCCGAGGCGGAGGCGCACGCGAGCCGGCCATGTCTGTGGTGGGGCTGGACGTGGGCTCGCAGAGCTGCTACATCGCCGTGGCGCGAGCCGGGGGCATCGAGACCATAGCCAACGAGTTCAGCGATCGGTGCACCCCGTGAGTGGAGCTGGCGGGCCGTGGGGGTGGGAGAGGCAGCCCGGAGGTCCGGAGAGCGCGGGGACCTAGTCTCCGCGGCCGCGGGAGCCGGGTGAGGGGCGGCGCGCCCCTCTTGGGACTGGGAAAAGGGCTTGCTCCACTGACGGAGCGGAGGGGCGTCCTGGGGCCTCACGGGGCCAAGAGGGGTCGGTCGCCCACGGCCGTCACTTTGAGCAGGTTTCTTGCGCGAGCCGGGGTGCGGCAGAGACCGCGGCTTCGGGTCGCCTCGCTTGCTAGCAGGCTGCAGCTGGCCCCACTGCGGCCGCCCTCGCCGCGTCCCCCGTCAGGCTTGTCGGAGCTGGCAGAGCCGCCCCCACGTTGTCCCCCCATCTCCTCGGAGCGTATCTTTGCGCACCGCGGAGCCCGAGTTGCTGAGCTCCTTCTTCCGCATTGTGAAGCTCGAAATGAACTGGAAGCTTCCAGTCCCCGCTGCTGCTTGTCTTAGGGAGCCTAGACTTAAAGGTCTGATTAGCGCACCCCTACTCACCTATTCACTTTCTCGCCAGTATTGTTGCCTTAGTGCCCAAAATCATTTTCGGAACATCGGAACGACCTTTATTACTCATTGTGAGAGCCATTCCTAGAGAGTTCTAG
The DNA here is from genome assembly GCA_002564305.1 of Octomys mimax. Classification (NCBI taxonomy): domain Eukaryota; kingdom Metazoa; phylum Chordata; class Mammalia; order Rodentia; family Octodontidae; genus Octomys; species Octomys mimax. The sequence continues at coordinate 8,529 of NDGM011194981.1, forward strand.
AAAGTGTTTTTATTTCTTCATTAATTTTGTGCATGTAAAGAGATAAAAACGACATAGTATTGTTCTAGAACTTTATGAGAAGGATGTCACTGAATTGTGTAGCATTAGGGGTGGGCAAACGGCAACATTTTTAAAAGCAGCTTTTCCTGGTTTCAAAAATGTTTCTGAAGAGAATATATACAAACATGCCATTGATGAAAGCGGTTGCTTACTTTTCAACAAAAAGACTGCAGGTCTCCCCACCTGCCACCCCCGTGCACTGACCCCAAGATTGTCAGTGTGAACTGAAACATGGAACCCAACAGTAATATGANTGGCTGAATACGGGGTTTTTTGTGTGCGTGCAGATGAACCTTTAATGAAAGTGCGTTTACTTCTGAGCTCTTTGTAAATGCACAGTGGTCAGTGCCTTTGACAGTGTTTAGGCTCCATAGTTAGAATTTTGTGAGAAAGAAGACTATTTTAGATTTTCGTGCATATGTACAGTTTACATCTTTGTTCTCTTTGATCCAATGAAAGCTGTTCAAAGGAGAGCAGGAAAAATTTGTTACGTGAATAGAGTGACCACTGTATGTATGATTTTAAAAATGCAAACTGACAGTCTCATTAGAATTCTATTTAATATACTTTAAGTAGATCATTGATTCAATTGCATTGGCTATTAACCCTTAGTTATTACAATTAATTTGGTTTATTCCTTGGCAAAAGTGTAGGTCCCTTTTGATTTAGGATGAGTGTTTTTGATATATAGCTTAAAGGTCTAGCATCTAACATCTACCTGACTTTGAGGATGCTGTATAGCGCCAGCGTGGATAATCTAGGTCCAGGATGTTGCTAGTGCAGCAAATTTAAATGTCCTCATTGTATTCTCATTTTACTCATCTCCTTTACCCACGTAGGAGTAGCTAATCCAAAATTAGATTAGATTGGATTAGTAATGCACAGTTTGATTACTCCCCAGATCCAAAACTCGAATCACTACCTCCTCCTCACAAGATTTTTTCTTGCTCCTGTCTCTGCTGTTACTATGCATTCCATCTCTATTGTTGAGAAAGCTTGTTTCACATATTTTCCATCTCTCAGGACTTAATGTAACTGATTATTCAGTCTTTTACAACAACATTAAATCCCCCTCTGCCGTGAATTGTTCTGCATTATTTTTACTTGGCCTTCTCATGTAGAGTCTTCGAGGTCAGCACCTCTTGTTCTTTAAACTCCAGAGGCATAATTTAGGTTTCCTTTGCTTGGGTTGATAATAAAAACTGTTGAATCCTAAAGAGACAGATGGTATGTCAGGACAAAAATAGGTATGACAGTGACATTTAAATTTGTACAGTCAGTGACTGAGAGGTAGAGTTACACCATATTTTTTGTTGCTTGTGTGTAGGTCAGATATAATAATAGTTACTCAAAGTGTTTCTGAGATAATACTCAATTTCTAGTACTTTAGGATTTGACAAATCACACTTGTATTTGAAGTATTGGAAACTGTTCACTGGGCTGTGAGCAGATGCTTCTCCGGTGGTAGGATTCTAGTTTCTAAGTGCAGCTTTGAGTGGGAGTTCACCCCTACACCTGATAAACCACCTACACCTGGCTCCCAAATTTTGCTAGAAGTGTCTGCCTCCTCAATATTAGGGAATTTTAAATTTATATCAGGATTTTTCCTCTTGTTTACATTTATGCTTAATGTATTTGAAAGTTTGGTTTGTTTTTCTTCTAGATCAGTCATATCATTTGGATCAAAAAATAGAACAATTGGAGTTGCAGCCAAAAATCAGGTATGTTCTTTTAAGAGAACTTTGATCATTTTTAAAGAAAGAGGTTTTAAAAGGAAAATTTTAGAGACCTGCGAGAGTGGGAAGTGGTAAGCACATCAATTTTTGAGCTTTAAAAATGGAATTGAAATAGTATTTATGAACCCTTGTATAATTATTTTTTCTCATGAGTTCATTTTCTATCAAATAAGTTCTGTGTGATCTTTCTAGTCTGCTAATTTTAATTTTTAATAACTGTGCTTTTTCTTATTCTTTTTTAAGATTATGAATAAGACTTGAAAATTTTCATGTATATTTCCCCTGATAATCTGTAATAGTTAAAAAGTTTATTTTATTAAAGGGACTTCTAAGAGGCTGTGTTTAAAGGTGTTTTCAGGTTATTGAGTAATTTGTGGAATGGGATAATTGTCCAGACCTATGCTGTCTAATACAGTAATTATTTGCTGTGCGTGGCTGTTGAGTGCCTAGTGTTAATTGAAATAAAAGCATAAAATACACATGAGATTTTCAAGACTTAAAAACTATCTCCTCAGTTATAATCTAGCTATTACTAGTTTTTAATGTGGCTAATAGAAAATTTACATTTGTGGTTAATATTACAATTTTGTTTAACAACACTGATCTAAATCCTTTGGGATTAGGAAGAAATAAAAAAAGAAGTGAAATGCTTTTTGAGATTCCACCTTTAGGAAAATGGAGTTGCCACACTAGGTAGCACATACCTGCAATCTCAGGGAAGCTGAGGCTGGAGGATTGATACAAATTCAGGGCCAGCCTGTACTACATAGTAAGACACTGTCTCAGTGGTCCCCTATTAAAAAAAAAAAAAAAGAAGAAAATGGTGCTGAGAATTTGGCTCAGTGGCACTTGCCTTGCAAATGTAAAGTTCTGAGTTTGTCAGCACTAAGAAAAATTAAAATGGAAAAAATATTCTGCGTATACAATGTATTACTAAAAAAGCCCTGAGCTCTAAATGTATATAATATGGTTGCTTAGGATAGGTAGACAATACCACAAAAGATGGGGAAGGGGAGTTAGAAGAATATTAGTTACAGACACTGAAAATTAGTCATAACTTGGTCAAAAGGAAAGGAGAGAAGAATTTTGGTGAAATGGTCCCCCTGTGTATGTGCCTGGTTAGGACACTGAGAGCCCAGACCTAAATTTGTGTTGGGTCCTTGTGGTTTTGTGAAGAGAATTTGATTGAAGTTCAGCTGGCCTTCTTCAACTAGACACCTAGACATTACTTTAGAAGTTTATCTAAAATATGTGACCCAAATGGTAGATATAAAAAACACACTTGTTTTGCGCTGGGCTTAGCAGTGCACACCTGTGATCCCAGCACTCAGAAGGCTAAGGCAGGAGGATGCCTGAGAGTTCAAGGATAGCCTGAGCTACATAGTGAGACTTTGTCTCAAAAATGCAACATTTCTCATAATAATTGGCCTGTTTCTTTCCTGTTTGCTTGAATTTTAGACCAAGCATTTCTACTTAACATATGTACCCAAGACGTAGTTAACCTTCCAATTTGAATAAATAGGTTGCTAACAGTAATTGAGCAAGAGTTTTAAGTATGTTCTCATTTAAAAAATACGTGCACCAGTTATATGAGTAGGATGAGTTCATTATCTTGTTTTTCAAATTGTGGCTCCGCCAGTACCCAAAATATACTTTTGGGTATATACTTTTGAAAACGTTAAATCAGAAACTTTGAATTATCCTCCCATCTTTTACCTTTTTGTGTACTTAGCGTTCCATGTTGTTAGTAGGAAAAGTAGCAATCTATGTATTTTCGGCATAAAATATTTATCCTGACTCCTTAGCAGTTTATTAGACTATAAAAATTAAATTTTTAAAGAAATGTTATTTTCTATAATGGTTCAGGTCTTCATTCATTGGGTATAGTGCTTTATGGGATTAACTAGGGAGGAATGAAATAAAGTGATTCAGTTACTGGGCACTCAGCATTTTAGGGATAGCTTCCTTTTCTTTAAATTTATCTTGCAGACTTTGAAATCTGTGATAGCACTATTGCCTCTCCTACTTTCCTTCTGGTATTTTCTGTACAGAGAAACACAGATTCCACCTAGTCACTGAAGGGAAATTTAGAGCCCCGAGGGAAAGTTACTTGTGTCTCTAGGGTTGGTTTTATTTATGCTAATAACCATATGAAACTGCTTCTGCCAGTAATACGGAGTGGTGAAATTACTTTAAGCTTTAAAATCTCAATCTTCTTTTCTAGCAAATCACTCATGCAAACAACACAGTGTCTAACTTTAAGAGATTTCATGGCCGGACATTCAATGACCCCTTCATTCAAAAGGAAAAGGAAAACTTAAGTTACGATTTGGTTCCAATGAAAAACAATGGAGTTGGAATAAAGGTAATAAAATCGGGCAACCATAGATTCTTTAATAGAAGACTATTTAACCTTTCTATAAAGAAAAAAACTAATTTTTTAAGTATTTAACTCAAATATCTTTATGAGAAGAGGTGGAGTCTTTTGTTCTTTTCATCTAGCTCTATTAAGTATAGTGAATTCATGTTAAGCTGTCTCTGAGAATTACTCAGATGGTGATACGTACTTTGGTATCTCATGTTTCTTCTAAAGTTTTAGCAGTTAAAAATTTAATTTATTTGATGGTGCTGAAAAAAAAATATCTTCGTGGTGCTCATGGGTGAAACAGATGTATGTTCCAAGACAGTCCAGTTAGAATTGTTTGGAGAGCAATGGTGTAACGAGCAATCTTTTTTAAACTATGAGATATTTCTGTCTTGTGATAAACACAATAATATTTATTCCAGTGATTCATCATTTCCTACCTTCATAATAGAGTCAAGTAGTAGTTTAAATAGAGGACCACCTACTCTAGCATTTTTACCTCTAATTTATCACTGAAAAATTTTTGTCCTTTTTCTCCTTTTAAAAACAAAAAAATTTGTGGAAGAGAATGTATGTTAATACTTAAAAGTTATTAATACCATTTAACTTACAGTAGTGTGGCATTTAAAACATTCTTTTCCATCAATGTAGGTAATGTACATGGATGAAGAACATCTATTTAGTGTGGAGCAGATAACAGCCATGTTGTTGACTAAGTTAAAGGAAACTGCTGAAAACAGCCTCAAGAAACCAGTAACAGATTGTGTTATTTCAGTAAGTATTTAGCAGGGCAGTGGATTTTTATTTCACGTTACCCTCGATAAATTACTCTTTAAGTATCAACTGTGTGAAAGCTGTTTAATACTATAGAATAGAATTCTACTAAATGGTGAATAATTTTGTTCTGTAGCATTTCAAGGCATATTGGAATGGTATTTTTAATTAGAAGTTGCAGTGGTTCTTTTTTTTTTTTTTTTGCAGAACCAGGGATTGAACTCAGGCCCTTGCGCTTGCCAGGGAGGCTCTCATTCCACTGAGCCATCTCCCCGGGCCCCAGTGGTTCTTAACTAGCAGTATTAAAACAAAATCTGAGGTTTTCTGAAACTACAAGTTGATTGGTGCATTTGTAGTTGTAATACCCTTATTGCTACAGTGTACAGCTTGTATACTTAACATGAGAGCTTTTCACAGATGAAAGAAGTCTTAAAGCAGTTAAGAACTAGTGCTTTAGCTTAAGAGCTGTGAGATGGAGCCTACCAGTAGTGTCAAAACCGAGTCTTTGGCCATCTTGCTGTCTTCAGTGGATAGTTACTAGGTAGATTGTCAGAGTACTTGAAGTGGACAGAAGTGATTTATTTTAATGCTGAAGGGGTAGTTGTAAATTCTACTTTCCCAGATGACTAGGGTCACTTCCTGACTTCACTGGGATTTTCTGCGGATAGACTCAGCTTCAGTATGGTCTTTGCTTTATATTGTGAAGCTGTGTGGCTTGCCCTACCCAGTCAAATCTTCTATGGTGGTGCATCCCAGGATATGAGAAAGCACAGCTAGCAACTTGGAGAAACTTTCTCATATAGCCCTAGCAAGACAGAAAGTTGTTGACAGAAGGACTGTACTGCTTGGAGTCATAATAATAATCTCTGGTGAAGTTAGGAGTTGCTATTTTTCACCTCCCTCTTCATCCCTTTTCTGTTTCTTTTTTAAAACAACTTTTTATATAACCTATCATAGAAAACTGATGAAATCAGTGTTGTGGTTCAGAAGGTAAGCTGAGGCCCACTTTGGACCATCCCCAGTCTCTTTGTGAAACATTTACAAATACTTTGAAAATATTTGGATGGCTACCGGATTCTCTTTCAGGTACTACCAGTGAAGGAATTCTATGGAAGTATTGTTATATACGTTTTCACTAATAAATGCCTTAGATAATGCTACCTCTAAGGCAGCCAAGTATTATAACTAGAAGCCTAAGTCAGCACCATCAGAAATTAAAACCTTTGATCTGTTTTCACTCTTCTACTTAGGACAATTGTGCTTTGCCAGAAAGCAACTGCGTAGTCTTCATTGCACTACTGAACTAAGTACCTCATTATCTATTAATGCTTAAATTCAGGAATGAAGGGCATGCCATGTGATAGAATTGGTTCTTAACATTCTAGTACTGCTTGCTTGAGACTTGGCTTTCCAGCCTATATTGAACTTTAAATATTGACTTAGCATTATAATTTCTAAATGTTAGTAGAAATTTAAGGCTAATTTGGAAACAGTTTCTCATCCATTTGAAATTTTTCATTAGATTTAAGTAACTTTCAGGATGTCTTGTGAATAGTCCTGATTAACTTTCATTTCATACTAAAATTTGTTTATAATAAGATTAAAATTTTAAGTCCTTTTTAGAAGTAGTTAACAGTTTCTGATGTGGTGTCTGAGTGTTTCTACATGAAACACACTGGCCCAAGGTAGTTTCTTTTCTTTTTGGCGGAACCAGGGATTGAACTCAGGCCCTTGTGCTTGCCTGATGCGCTTATTCCACTGAGCCATCTCCCCAGCCCCAACAGCTCTGGAAGCTAAGGAACTTGCTAGAAACTAAGTCTAAGGCTCTATTTCTGTTCAGGAACTTGGCTAGGCTCCTGTTATGAACTCACTACAAGTGGTTTGTGAGGAATTTCTAAGTATTTTTTTGTGTTATATACATGAGCTGTTCTTTCTCTTTCTTGTTTATAGGTTCCCTCATTCTTCACAGATGCTGAGAGACGATCTGTATTAGATGCTGCGCAGATTGTTGGCTTAAACTGCTTAAGGCTTATGAATGACATGACAGCTGGTAAGAAAAAAGTTTATGGAAGTGAATAGACCATCTAATTTTTATGTAGAAGTACAGCTATTTATTTTTAAGTTAAGTGTATTGGTACATTTTTCCATCTATGTGTCTCTATATATAGTGATTACATTCATCGTAGAGAATTTATACCTGCACGTGATATAACAAAATTTTCTGTTTCTCTGTTCTCTCTTCAACCCTTCTTCCCCTCATTTACAAAAGTTTTCCTTCCATTTTTTTCCTTTTCTCATTTTTTCTTTGCTCTTCCTCCCTTTCCTCTCCCAAGTTCCCTTCGCATTTGCATATTTCCTTCCTACTTTATAGTGACTGTTACATGTTTTGGTTCTTATTTTTACTTTCAGTTTCTCACACTGGAGAAACAATACGGTATTTACATAGGTGTGTCTGATTTATTTCATTGAAGAGTATGGTCTCAATGTGAATCCCTTCAGCTGTAAATGTCTCAGGGTTGTCCTTATGGCAAAGTAGTACTTCACTGTATTAAAAAACGCACATCTTTTCATCTGTTCTTCCGTTGATGGGCATTTGGGCTGTTTACAAGGTTTAGTTATTATAGACTGAAAAGCACGATTTTTGAAAAGGTCATATATTAGATTTGAAAGCAAAACTTTCTTTTCTGGTACTTTGTCCAATTTACAGTATTACTGTGCTATCATTTAACTTATTTTCTTAAACTGTTTTTACAGTTAAGAAAACTTCCCCAAATCTTATAATTCTCAGTATCACAACTACCTTGGTAAGACCAATAGTGATTTAATTATTTTTCATTATGTTTCTTGAACTGTAGTCCCGAGCTGATCATTCCATATGTTTTGATCTGAGCCTGTAGTATTTGCTAGGCACGGTGCTCGATACTATGGATATAGCAGTGACATAAAACAGTCCCTTTATTTCTTATATGAATCAGTTTGTTATGTTTATAGATGAACAAAAATATTTCTCATGGGATTTTGAAAAGCTGTTAGATGTGCATGTTTCAAATACAGTTGTTTCGGCCCAGGAGATGGCTCAGTAGAATAAGCACTTCCCTGGCAAGCGCAAGGGCCTGAGTTCAATCCC
>NDGM011194982.1:0-15674 GCA_002564305.1 Octomys mimax
ACATGGACATGCGCAGAAAGATTCCAAGTCTCATGGTCCTTTTAATCTAGGTCAGGAGGAAAACTAACATCAGGCGGTGCTGAACAGCCAGAGGGGTTCATGAAGAGAGAGAGGCTGAGGTTGATTTCCAACTGGAAACATGACACCAGCAGAAGGAGTCATCTTGGAACTCTTCTTGTTTCCTGGGAATAGGTGTTTCATTTGGGCTGGCTGTGTGGATGTGGGTTCATCCCAGGTGCGTGTAAGGTGGTGTGACTCTGCATGTCAACACGGCAAGGGGTGTAGGGGTGGTCTGTCAACACGGATCACCATTAGTCTGTCTACAGCTGAAGACTTTGAGCCGTCTGCTGGAGAATCAGGGCAACCCGAATACATTTCTTACAGTACAGATGGATATCAGGAAAGTGAGCAGATGCATGGAAGTTAATCAGGCAGAGGCACAGCAGGGTAACTGCGAGCTAGGATTCACATGCCTTCGTGAACCTTAATTAAAGAGCTGGGAACCTCCTTGGGCTTTATCTGTTGCCACTGTTTGGCCTCCTATTGTGACAGTTTTTTTTTTTTTTTCTAAGCAACCATCAATTTACAGTGATCTTCTTATGGGAAGACCAAACGGCCCTAGGTTCTTCAACAGCAGTAAAGCAGCATGAGCACGAGTCACCAAGGGTTAAGTCGCTGCCGCTGCTGCTTCTGCAGCTGCAAGCCACACAGACAAGAGCCAGGCATAAGGGAAGCTGGAGACTGGGCAGGAAAGATCCAGGGGACCCCAGAAGGCATCCTGCTGTCTTCTGCAATAGCCAACAAAAACCAAATGTCTTTGAGAGAGAGCTAAATTATTGAGTGGGCTCTTAACAGCAGGCAGTGGGAAAGGCATCTGCAGATTTGTGCTTCTCACCCAATAATAAATACAGTGTTGAGAGGAGAAATCCGTCCTAGCCACTCAGAGTATGAGGGCAGAGTCTGCTATCTGTCTCTCTTAATGATGGGCAGAGATCGGAGGCAAAGTTTGCGGGGCTGGGCTCAGTGCCCTTCTCTGTGGGGGTGAGGAGCTACCAGACCTCATAAATAACTAGGCTTCCTGTCATTGAGGGCTTTACCCCCAGCAGTTCCCAAGAAGCCAGTCCCTGTGGAGAATGTATTACAGACAAACACATCTCCATGTAGTTTTAGTTTTTGCAAGATGAAAAGATGTTTATAGATGATGGTGGTGACAAATACTCAATAATGCGAATGCCCTTCTAGTTAACTGCACTGTGTCCACTTAAAGGTGGCCGAGATGGTCCATTGTATGCTAGTGTCTTTCATTATAACTGTAAAAAGTACTCTATAGACAAGGCCTAAATGCAGGATGTAAACGTATTGGCCTCAAGCAAGCTTCTTGAGGGTGGGGATGGTATGCAATTTGTTTTTCTCTATCTAGTTCTTTGAGTAGTCCTTGACTCTCAGTAAATGGCTCTTGTGCTTAGTTTTGTGATGCACAGAGTCACCTGTGTGGCCAGACAGAGGTGGGCTTGTTGCCTAGCAACATGGATATAGCGGGAGATGGGGAGTCTTGGGAAGACAAGCAAATTTGGAATCAGAAGACCCAAGTTTCAGTTATAATCCATGTTTATTTGACATTAGAAGGTTGTTAGCCAAGACATTCGACTCCTCTCTGTCCAGGTTTCTAAGGACAGTCCCTCTTGGTGGTGACACAAGCTGCCCATGAGCTAGTGGAACTGCCCTCAGCTCTACTGTCCCTTGGGGTCACCACCTTAAGCCTAGAGAAATTCAAATTTCCAGTAGCCAGTCTCACGCCCCTTCTTGTCATGGTCCCCAAAGACACAAACTCAAATTGTGGACATTGGACAGATCCAAGTGTTCAGAAAGAAGATACTGAGATGGTTATGGGGGTGGGTCTGAGTGTGAGGTCAGTCCTGTTTCAAAATCCCTCAGTTCAGCATCCCCCACGTGACTTGTTAGAAGAGCTGTGCTGAGTGTGCGACTATAGTGGCCCAGCTCAGTGATCTTAGTCGCACGTCCCTGGATGCCTGCTTGACTTGTAGCTCCCTGCTCCTGTGCCCCAGAACTTGAGCCACCTGGCTTCACATTCTGAATTGTGGTATCGACCCCAATGTGCTTTGGTGATCCACCTGACTCTTCTCTTGTGTGCTTCTCTGTGGAACATAATGGATCCAGAGCGGTGATAGAAACGAGTGCTGACATGTGCAAGTGGATGCCTGGTGTTTAGTCAATTATAATTAGTAAGTTATTAAGTCAGGCCTGAAACAGAGGCATGGATTGGTTTCATTGTAGTCTCACATTTCACAGAAGACCAGCCAACAAACTGTGAGCAGCCCACATGTGGGGAAGTCTACCTTGTATTTTCTTCTAGGAAAAGTCTTCAGAGGAAACTACCCCAGGCCCCTTCTCCTCATTTGCTAATAGGTCCTTCTGAAAGGCACAGTTGGCCCTTCATGTCTGTAAGGTCCCCATCCATGGGTCCAATCAATGACAGATCAAAAATATTTGGAAACAACTTGGTTGACTACCCAGGTACAGCCCAACTTTTGTTTTCTTTACAGCATAGCAATTTACATAGCATTTACATTGCATTAATTATTAGAAATGATTTAAAGTATATAGGAAGATGCCCAGAGCTTATATGGATGAATACTGTGCCATTTCATATAAGAAACTTGAGCATCCTTGGATTTTGGTATTCTTACGGGTCTGGGAAATACCTTCCCATGGACACCAATGAATGGTTTTACACAGTGTTTAAAAAGACAAAATACTGCATTATCATTACTCTTGTTAATTCTGAACCAGAGTATGGGGCCTGTCATGGTTTGGAGTTTTGCAAGGGGAAAGATACAGTATGGGACACATTTTATAAGGAATCACCCAAAGAATCCTATTGAAGAGTGTAGGAAATCTGACACACACTAAGCACCAAAGAATGCAGCGGAGGGCCTGGATCCTAATACCCTGCATGAGTCCAGCTGAAGACATAGAGCCCATGACAATGCCTTTCTCAAGTCCAGTTGGAGGCCTACGACCCAGGCAATGTCTCATGCAGGCCTGCTTCATGGATCTGTGCTGTGAAGGCCCAAAGATCAGTGCTGGAATCTAGAAAGTCTGTGGGATGAAGGATCAGTGCCAGCAGGCTGAGGGATTTGAACTGAAAACAGTGGGGCTCCCTCAGAAGTACTACATCCTCAGCAACAGTGAGGTCCCGAGCTCCTCCAGCAATGAGGAAAGCTGAGTTCGCACCAGGAAAGCCAACATGACAAGCTTCTGCAGGAGGCTGAGGAGCGCACCATCTTCCCCTCCAGAGCCAGAAAGTGATACTCAAGATGAGGACCAGAGCTCCCACAGAAGGACCCATAGCCATTCTCAGTGACAGCAAAGTCCCAAGCTCCTCCTCCAATAAACACAGCCAGCTATTAGAAGTCAGCATCACAAGGTTCTCCAGCAGAACAGCCCAAAGAGAATCAGCAGCTTCCAACAGCTTCTCAACAACTTTTGTAGTTCTGCCTCTTACACTGCTGGTAACAACCCTCACGTGGGTCTCCCACGCCCAGCACCATGCTAGTTCAATTCAGCTGGGTGTAGCAAGTTGACCACTGGGTAGCTATCCACTACAGGGCTCATAACAGAAATGTTGGCATAAAAAAACATGACTGATTCAGTTTTCATCTGGGCTGGTTGAAAGTACCTTAATTTTCTTTGAAATGAAGTCTTAAAGTATGATTTCTTCTTCTTGAATTTTTGACCCATACAGAATACAGAGCAGAATGTGTAGGAATAGATTTGTTATTTGGCTTGAAGATATTGCTGAGTGGCTTGGATAATCCTGGGGTTCTGGAAACCTTTGGTCTATAGTTTATATATTAATGTAGGTATTTTGTTGTTGTGAAGTACTGGGGATTGAATCCAGGACATTACACATGAAAAGCAAGCCAGCTGTTTTTTATTTCGAAACAGGTTCTTACTAAATTGCCTCAGCTGGCCTTGAATTTGCTACCCACCTGCCTCAAACTCTGAAGTAGCTGGGACTGAAAGTGTGAAGAGCAGGCCTAGCCTTAGGTTTGTGAGAGCACATTTTTGTTCTCCCAAACTACTTGATATTTACTGTGGTGACCTTTGTGCATCTGAGCAGGACACTGGAGTCCCGTTATGTCCTTGTAAGTGTTCTCACTTGTGTATTTCCAAAGGACTATTGGCTTGCTTACTGGTTCTCAGTAGAACATCTGCTAGAAATACACCTATCTCCATCCAGTTCCTGTTATTATAACAGAATACCTAAGACTGGGTAATTTACAAAGAAAAGAGGTTTATCCTCGCCCATAGCTGTGGAGGCTGAAAACACCAATCCAGGTGGTGACGTCTGGTGAGGGCCAGGTGCTGCCTCAACTCCTGGCAAAAGCAGAAGAGCAAGCAGGCAGGGGCCAGCAGGTAAGAAAAGGGGTAGAGCTCTTGGGACTACTACTCCACTTCTAAGGGTCATACCCTTGTGATCCAAGCAGCTCCCACTGGAACCTGCTTTTCAACACTGAGAAATAAAGGCTCCAACAGATGCTCCAGGAGACGTCTTCGGACTGTAGCAGCACCCTGTGTCTTCCCCCCAGTTCTCTAATGGCATTTCTCATGTCAGCTGGGGTTTATGTTCTCTGGCTACTGGTGATTCGGCCTTTGAGGCTCAGTGAGCATGTGGAGTCTGCCCCAGGCCCTGTAGGAAAATTGCTAGAGTTAGGGAGTTGATAGAGTGCCTGCATTGTTTGTTTGTTTCTTAGTTTTACAATTTAGCCAAAGACAAAAACTGAATTCCCATTGGGTGGGTGTCGACTGTTACCCTGGAAGCCCGGGAAAATGATACAGCATGGGCGGGTCACAGTTCATTCCTGAGAATGTTGTGAGAGCGAAGCCGAGCACTGAACATGACAGATACAAGTGAACATACCTACAGCCCGCCATTCCATTGGTGTTTTCCTCAGAAATCACCCATCCAGCAGGCTGATTCTGATGGCATGGTACATGTGCCTACAGCGTGTGCTTCCATTTGAAACCTACACTCTCTGGATTGGTCATCTTTCCAATTCCTGAGATGACATTTTATAAGTTGGATTGTCAAATTCTGGCTACACACCTTTCAAGCTAGTGAATAATGTTACTGGCCACTGGTGTAAGCCCCTGGATGTACTCTATTTTAGACCTATAGGATAATGAGAAGTATTAATGTTACTATTGAAAGGGAATAAACAGAATCTTGGAGGCACTGGCCCTTCCTCCCTTTCCTGGTTCACATTAACGCTTATCTAAATGCCCCAAGAAGATGCAACCCAGCCTCTTGGGAAATCAAGACTGCAGAGGCATATGGTGTGACTGTGTCTTCAGAATTGTAGCTCTTTGGCTTTCTCTTTCCTGATTGATTGAAAGGCTTTCCCCCATGGCTCATGGGAGTTATCTCACTGTCCCTCCCCTTCTACAGATAGCTGTGGGGCTCTCCAGAAGCCAGGCGACTGTTCTTGTCTGCCTTTCTTTGAACCTCTGTGAAGACAGCACAGTCCAGGGCTGTTTTAAGCCTTCCCTGGTGGGCCTGGGGATGATTAGACAAACCTGCATGCATTCCAGAAGCAGTCTGGGAAGCCTGGAATGGGGCTGATTAGGAGGGTGGGGTGGGCCTGGGAAATCTGTGAGGCCTGAGATGGCCCTACCTGGCTATACGAGGCATCCCCTTTGTGATAACCACACCATTTCTCCTCTCATATCTTGTCTCAGAAGCTAAATTCCTCTCTAAACAGCTTTAGATCTTGAGTTGAAGGGTCTCTTAAGAGTTTCTGGGTGTTTAACAGAATCTTGGGTGTCCAGATAGTGGGAGGTAGATTACCTATTAGTATTGCTTAAGTAGATAGGGTTCTAAAATAAAATGAGCAGGATGCTTGGGAGGGGCAGGTCTCCCTCACGGAAGAAGTTGAAGCAGAAGCTGATGAGGACACAGCCATGGAGAAAGCAGAGCTGCCTTCCAGTGCACTCTAGGGTGGTACCCAGTGGTCTCCTGCCTGGTTTCCAAGCCCTATGGAATCACTTAGGAAGAATGCCTCTCGGGAACAAGAGACAGCACATGCAGAAACATTTGCAGCAGCCTCTCCCTCCTGCTGTGTTCCCACTCCTCTCTTGCCTTCTCCTTTGCTTGCTGTAAAACCAGCTGCCAAACTCTGAGCTGCTGTATGCAGGGGCGCACAAGGCAAGAAGGAGAGGGAGGCCCTGGCCTACAGCGCATGAGCAGGAAGGCCTCAGTCCAAGGCACAGGAGCAGCTGGTTCCGGCCAACGTGCTCTTGAGTGGGCCTAGAGGAAGAGGCTGTCCCTGTTAGGCCTCCAGTGACCACAGGCCTTGAACCTCAGCTGGATCACGGCCAGGAGACCTGGCAGCAGGAGGCCAGGCAAGCCTCACCCTGATTGTCCAACTACAGGAACTGTGTGACATTAAATTGTGTTTCAAGCCACCAAGTTTTAGGTTAACTTCCTATGTCACATTAGACAATGAGGCCGGCATAATGAATCACTAATTTCCAAAGCCCTCTCAGATTTAGGATTTTATGAGTTTTCAAGGGCTAAAGAGAAGATTCGAAGGTATTGACTACATGGATGTCTGACCTGTTCTTTTTCCTTTCTTCTTAAGTCCAATAAGTAGTTGGGCTTATTGGTTGGGATTCATTTTTCTTCGTATTCAGCCTTGTCAGCGGCTGAAACCTTATTAGGTCAGCTGAAGCAAATGAACTCATTCAAGCAAGTCTTTAGGAACCCTAGGAAGTCCAGCAAGGAAAAGGAAGATAGCATCTGGCTGCTAATGCAGTGTGCTTTGCATGTGAAATAAGAGTGGTCACTACCCAAACAAGCAGTTCCGAGGTGGCATTGATTGCTGTGGGTCTGAGCAGTTCTTTCTAATCTTGCCTATTATTTTCACCTTTAGCACAAGGGCCCATCAGGGCTGGCACAGAATGGTTCCTTCAGTCATCTATTTGAGGAGCTGCCACAGTTGCTTTCTGAGTAGATATATTTGTGACTTAAATGCTCTTGGTTCAATAAAAGAATTACAGTGTTTTATTGTGAGCGGAGGAAGCCTGGGTGGGTTTTGCCATTGCAGCCCCAAAGATCTATTAGGCTGCCAGTTCAGTCCACAGAGTTAATGTTTTGTATAAAGATTTCTAGTCTTCATTCCTAGGAACAGGCCAGCGACATGCTAACACTTAATGTTGTTGAAAGAAATAAAAGATGTAGTTTGAAATTTAAATGATTTAAATAAAAGAAAAATCTTAGCACAGTAAACCAAATTGCCCTCGTTTCCCCACTAGGCGCACAGGCAGACTTCACAGTGCTTGACCAGCTGTGTATTTTAAGACACTGAAATGGTCTGGAAGACAGACCCTGAGGAGTTCATTCAACCAGGTGACAAAAGTGTGCAGGGCACTCAGCATGACAAGTACCTGGAACAAGCGCAGCTACCTGTTTCTGCATCGTGTCCCTGTTTGTAAATTGCAACTGGCAGTTGATCTTAAGAGCTGCTTAGGGATAGAAAAAAAAAAACAGAAGGGACTGTGACACACAATAGTGCCACAGCCACCTTCATTGAATGTCTTGTTCCCCTGGCCTGGTGTCCTGGACAGTTGTGGCCATCAAGGTCATGCTCAGCGAACTCATAGCTCTTGTGTTCCATGTACACACACATCTGCATTTGCGAAGACTATCAATAAGTAGTTTAGCTTAGATTTTTCTGTATTATATCAAAGATCCAGGAGTACAGTGAAGGAAGTGGAAACCGAGAAGTGAAATCTGTCCTTTAAAATGTGTTCAAATACATGCAACCTAGAATTTACCATTTTTACCATCTTGAGGTGTGCAATTTGGGGACGTCGTTTCACAGCAGTGTGTGAATGTCACCACTGTCTAGGCCCAGAACTTTTCGGTCCCCCAGAGGAAACTCCATATCCCTGAAATCACGATCTCTAGCCTTCCCCCTGGCAACCACTGAGCTCACAGCTCTAGTACTTGGCCCCTTCACTTAGCATAAGATGACTAGGGTGTCCCTGTGGACACTGTATCTGTATTTTAGCACCTCATTCCTTTTTAATGGTTGGTAACATTGTATTATTCGGATATACTACACCTTGTTTATCTATTTAGCATTTAGTGGTTAAATTGCTTTGCTTTGCTTTTTTTAAAAGGTATTTAGTACAAGGTCTACAGGGTCTCACTGCACAGATTGGATTTGTAGTGATTCTCCTGTTTTCAGCCTCCCAAGTGCTGGGATTACAGGCGTGTGCCACCACACCCAGTCTCAGTCACCCTCTCAGCACACCCTGGGGTTGGGGCCAGCATGACAGACTGAGGATTGAACCCCGGCCCCTACATCTGCCTAAGCAGGTGTTTTAATCTGCTGAGCTATCCGGCCGGCCCTTTTTCTTTCTTTCTTGAGATGGAATCAGCTCTGTTGCTCAAGTTGTTACAATCTTCCTGCCTCGGCCTGCCAGGTTAAATGCTTTGAACATTGATCAATGCCAATATTGTTAAACAATATGTTAAATATGCACCTCCACTGAGATGATTATGTTAGTAGTAATGGTCATTTGTATCTAAGCTTCAGACATACACCCCTCTTCTGTGAGTCAGTGCACCACAGGGATGGGTGCTCTTTGCTGAGAACAAGATCCACAATGGATCTTTAGTCTCTGAAATGCTCAACCAGAAATGTACCTGAGAGATAGCATTCCCTTGAGAAAGTAGATCTTCTGACACTGTAAGATACCATTCCTCTTCTGGCACTGGCAGACGGGTTCCTGTGGGGAACCTTGGTGCTGGAAAGTTCTGGGGAGGAGGTTGCAGAAGGTCCAGAAGTTCTCTCTTGGGTAGCGCATGTCTGGGGGCTCCATTCTGCTGCCACTCTGGCTGGTGTTTGGATGATATTCACTAATGACCCTGCTTCAGGTGTCCAAAGGTTCATTCTCGATTTGGGTCATTCTATGGTTTCAATCCCTGCAGTGTTTCCCCAGTTTTCTGGTGTTAGGGCTGAATGTGGCAGGTTTCGTAGGCAGCAGGTCTGACAAAGGGAAGCAGGTTGGTATGGATAGAAGCGTCTCCAACCCCATCCTGCAAGGACAGTGGGGGCTACTTTGCTGCACAGTCAGAAATTTTTGTCTCAAAAAGAGCTCATCTGGGAACCTGTGAAGGAAATTAGGTATCACAGACAAGACAGAGTTTGTTCTATAGTTTACGCACGTCTCAGCCAGTTTCAATCAACTTCTCTCTATATTTGGAGACTCCCACATCAGAATTGTCTTTGAAGATACTTCTCAGAATTTGGCTGTTCCATTAGAGGAGGGAAAAACATGCCAGCTTCTTCCTAAAACAGGGAAGTGGGAAGATAGGGGTTAGTTATTATGTGAGTTTTAAATATGTTCTATAAATTTCACTTAATAATCACACGGATTCTGATTTTGCAATAAACTCTGAAAATGCCTGACACAAGCTGAGCAGTTACAAGGAAAATGGATGATAATTGCTTTTCCTTTTAGAAAAATAGCCCATGCCCTTAATTAGATTGCTGTGCGTACAACTCAGCATCTGTTTGTGTGGCACACGTCAGAAAGTCTAAGCGAGCGAACTCGAATAACAATGTCCGGCCTCCTGCACCACTGCTGTCCCAGGTGTGCTCTGCCACTGCCACTCCAAGTCCTGGTGCTGGGACTTCTCCGAAGAGATCGAGACATGATGCCAAATAGGCTCTTGGCTGCGAATGACCATCAGGTGGGTCCAAGTGATTTACAAACCAGGAACACGATTTATTTCCTAAGCAGGATGGCTTTCCAGGGCAGCTGCGCTGCTTTTCTGGAAGGTCATTATCATGCCGCTTAGTCATCATCACCCAGCATATCTTGGAGTAAATGTACACAGTTAAATATCACTTGGCTATCAAAGAAAACTCACAGATAAGACTATGTATAGTATGTGCTCAATACATCATCCTTCATTTTGAAAGCATTGGCAAAAGTCTATGTCAGGGGGCCTGGAGCATTTTCCAAGTGGAAAGGATATTAATGACCCAGGCATATGCCAGGCTTTTTGAGGCAAGTTGCCAAATACTTGTATTTTTATTTAGGATAGGATCAAAAAGCCCTAGCCTGAGCCCTCATGGACTCTGCGTATTGGTGAACCTCTGGATCTTCTAAACTGAGAGACAGAGTTGGGTAACACACTTGTATGCTTTTCCAGAGTTTAGATCTTCACACCGAAAGCTTAAACTCTCCCTGCTGAGTTGGATTTCACCTATGTTTGAACACCTCTACCAGCAGGGATCTCACTCTCCTTTATTTCTGAAAATGAAACACTGGTCTCATTGGCACAGGAAACTCACCAGCTGCCATTATTCCTCATAATTCTCTGCCAAATTGATTGCATGATAAGTTGATTTTATTAACTACAAATCAATGGAGCCACATTGCCCATAAGATTCTCACTATTTATATTAGCTTTGAGGGTTTCTGTAGCAAAGTGCTACGAGATGGGTGACATACGGGAGCAGAAACTAGCTCACTCAGCTCTGGGGGCTGGAAGTCTGGCAAGAAGGTGTCCGTAGGGCAGTGGTCTATCTGTTGCTGAAAGTTCCAGCGCAAGGTCCTTCCTTGGTGTCTGATCAACTCTGTGGCCCTGTGCTTGCAGGAGCATTGCCTCAACCTTTGATCCCAATATCACTGGGTGTCCAACCTTCGTGAGTCCACGTGTCTGCTTTTCCTCTTTTTTGGCCATAATACTCCAGGATGACTTCACTGATTAAAACTGCCATGACCCTATTTCCAAAATAAGATCAAAGGTTAAGATACAGAGAATTAGGACTTCATGACCTCTTTTTAGAAGAGAAGCACACTGCACCCAAAACGTCCTACTTAATATTTCCATGTTGAAAACCTAACCTCAGTCCTGGCAAATCTGTAGGGGGAGGACATCTCCAGAATTAGTAAGAACTATGGATCTACAAGAATGTCCCCTTGTGTTGTCTACTCAGTGGCATTACAGAAGGGTTTGCAAGACATAACCTTGCTGATCAAATGATTGCTGAGTGAGGAACATCGTTGTTCAGTGTACTTATGTGTTCCCTATTAGATTTTTATTTTGCTCAATTTGACTTGCAACCCTCTTGCCTGTCAGCTTTCTCAAACATTCATAACCCTTTCTTACTTCATCCCCTCTGTATTGCCACTAGTGAAGCGGTTTTTATTGAACTCACGTTTTGTAGTTTTTTGGTTAATTAACATGAGATCAATTCAATATACTTTTGTCAGCTATGAAAATCTCATGAGAGGAGTACTTGTGGTTGGGTGGTGTGGGAGGAGATAATGGCAGAAGGGGGCAGCAAGGGGGCCCTGGAAGGTGAGAAGGTCTTGAACCAGACCCCCTTCATTGATGGCTCACACAGAAGCAGTAAGGTAATATCAACTGTAGTATTTCTACTTTCCTTATTGGTGAGATTAAAAATGAGTGCTTCCAGCTGACTGTAGGTCTGTCCGTTGCTATCTACAATTGTAATATGCCACCCACAGTTTCAAACTTTCACTGGGGATCTTAGAACATATTCCTGCAGATAGAGGTTACTACTAGAGTTTACGCATAAACACACAGCCACACACACATGCTTTAGATTGTATTATACATATTGTCTTGTAGCATTCTCCCTTAACAATATTGTTAATGTTATTTAAGGTTTTAGGACTTCCTAGGACTTTATTTTTATTTTTAACATATTTGGTTGTTACAGGGTCTCACTATGCAGCTCGACTTGTGGTCATCCTTCTGTTTTCAGCCTCCCAGCCCTGGGATTACATACATGTGCCACTATGCCCAGAATCTGTGGCCGGCTCAGCTTATCCTGAGGGCAGAGCTGGCATAGTGTGTGGTGCCAGGGATCAAAGCATGGTCCCTATGCTTGCCTAAATTTGTCTAAGCAGGAACTTTAGCCTGCTGAGCTCTCTCTCTGGCCCCTTCTTCAGACTTTAAGTGACTTTAATATTTCATTTAAGTGACTGCATAGTATTTTAATACAGATGTAACAAGATTTATGTTGCTAATCTAGTTTTTGGACATTTAGTTGTTTATGGCTTTTTATTCATAAATAATATCATGAGCACCCTTGTATTAAATTGTTATTGTACGTCCTCATTAGATAATTGCTTTGTTGTTCTTTTCCATTTTTGCTTTTTCTTAAACATGTAAGAAAAAGGGCATTCACTTAGCATTAGCAATTTAGCAATGCCATGCCCGGAGTCAGTTGCCGCTCAGAGCACCGCGGGAGCGGGACCGGCACAACATGCGAACCCTGGGCCCTGCGCTTGCCAAAGCAGGTGCTTAGTCCACTGAGCTATCTCGCTGGTCCTAAAAAATGTTTTATTTTAATGCACTCCTTAAATTTAAATATTTATAGTGAACCTACATTATCATTCTCAGTTACGAAACATACTGGAGCATTATACATGTCTCAGTCAGTGTGGTCTGCCATAGCAAAATATCACAGAGTGGGTGGCTTAAAAATTAGAAATTTACTTCTTCATGAATCGGAAAGCTGGTCGTCCAAGAACAAGGTCCCAGCTGATTCTTGTCTGGCAAAGGCTCCCTTCCTGACTGTTCTGGGTGCCTTCTCTACATGGTCTATTGGGCTTTCCTTGGTGAGTGTGCTCAGAGCAGGGGCGAGGGGAGGGAGCACGTGGTGTCTTTTATAAGGATGGCAGCCCCATCTGTTCAAGACCTACCTTTAGGGTCCTATTTCACATTCAGTGCTACCTTAGAATTCTCATCTTCAAGCCTAGCATCACTGGGCATCAGGGCTTCAGCAATGTATTTTAGGACAACACAAATATTCAATCAGTTATAGACTGAGATCACATACACATACCGCATAGTACTAAGAACTGAACCCTGTGCATTCTTATACCTGCTAGGCAGGCCTCAAAGTTTTTAATTCTGAAACAGGTCTCACCACATTGTCCTGGTTGGGTTTGAATTTGCAGTGCAATCCTCCTGCTTCAGGCTCCCAGTTAGCTGGGATTATAGGCATGTGCCACCCTTCTGGGTCAGATAGATTTTGAAATTTAATTGTATGGTACTCTTTTTGTATTGAAACGTATTTTACCAATATTATTCTACTTCATCTGAAGCAAGTTCTATAACCTTTAAATCTTCCTCTCATTACTTTTTATAATTTTTTCCCTAAATTCATGCAGGGGTGGAATTTTCAAAGTCTAATAAGAATAGTGATAATAACACTGTCTTATAACAACAATTAAACTAACCCCGAGGTCTCTGATTTGCACTGGGCATTCACCATAGGTGGCTCTTGGGTCTTGCAGGCCTGATCTACTGATGTCCTCAAGGCCAGCAACAAGTGTCCTTTGAGGTTTATGCCTGATGGAGTTAGACTCACCAAGACTCTCTTTTCAGTTCATCTCAGTACCCACTAACTTGGTATTTTAACTGCTTTACCAAATCCTTCTGCTTCTGCCTCATTCTACCAGGTAAGAGTAGCTCACAGCTTTCCCCCACATTTAAGGGAAGGAATATTGGGGTCACCTTAGAGAACACCTGTCTTAACCTATAATGCTATCTCTTGATGAATTTTTGTGTAGTCGCATTCTCTTTTTGTAATAAGGATTTCAAACTCTTATACCTCTTTTTCTCTCCTCTCTCTGGCCTTTCCAACTTAGTTATAGCATTTTAAAATATTTACATCCATGTGTTCTCTTGCCTCCGGTCTCATCGTTGTGCTATGTGGTGGGTATTTATCATATTTTGTAGTTGCGCGGTCTCCCTTGTACACTGTTGCTATAGTGGAGGAATTATCTGCTAATGATTCCCCCCTGCGTTCCATTATCTTCCGGCTTCTAATGTCC
Organism: Octomys mimax; assembly: GCA_002564305.1. NCBI lineage: Eukaryota > Metazoa > Chordata > Mammalia > Rodentia > Octodontidae > Octomys > Octomys mimax. Next base: position 13,918 of record NDGM011194982.1, read on the forward strand.
CTGAGAAGGTCCCAGGGCTGTTCTGGCTCCAACTTCTTTGTTTGCTCTAACATTCTCTCTTCTTGGAAGTGTTTAGCATCTATCCTTTGTTCCTAATGTCCCGAAACAAGGTAGTGCCTCTCACGTACTTCACCGAATGGCATTTGCAATTTGGAACTCTGGCTTCCCTTATTTCAGTTCTAGAATTTTTTCTTATATTATTATTATTATTGTATAATGTTTTGCCCAGTGTTTTCTTTTGCTGCAGCCCTTAGGTATTCTTGTCTACAATGTTTGTCGTCTTCCCTCATATTGTCCATTTTAATATAATTTTTAAAAATTCTTCCTTCTAGTTGCTTTATTGACTTTGCAAGTTGGACTCTCACATTTTCATTGCCAGGAGTGCCTAACTGCTGAGTGTTATTATTATTATTTTTCCGACACCCTTTATTTTTGCTTCATGAACATCGTGTCTTGCCGCTGCCTTCTGCTCTGCATTGTCTGTGTTCTCTCTGAACTCCAGCAGGTAGATGGGGTGGGGAGAGTTATTCATTTCATTATTTATTTAATTGATTTCTCCATTTGGCAGTTTCCATCCATAAAGGCAGGGAAGGAGATCAGGGTGAATCTGTGTCCCACACAATATTCCAAGTCATCTGTCTGAGTTTACCTGGCTTTTTATGTCGCTGGCGTGTGCTGAGGGCTTGTCTCCACTCCCTGTGCACTCCCGGATATCTGAGGAGGCAAAGTGGATGCTTTCTCAACCTTATCATCTCTGCATGCTCTCAGGGTTGAGCCTCCCCCCACCCACCGCAAGGTTCCTCCTCCATTTGCCCATGGTCTTTTTTTTTTTTTTTTAAACTCATTATTAACTTTATTGAAAACCAATAATTATATAGAAAATTTTAAATTGTAGACAAATATTGAAATGTGAAAGATATAAGATGTAGACAATGAATTTTAGAAAAATATTTCTGAAATGAATAAAATAACACAAGATAAATAATACATTGCACATAGTAAAAAATTATTTACAAACTTAAATGAATATAATGATAAAAATTGTCTAAAGTAAACATGAGAAAGAGTTTACAGATCAGTCATATAATAGTTCACTCTGTGCCAAAATCAAGGAACTTATGTTCATATATTTAGAATTCTCAAAGTAGAATGGGATAGGCAATAAATATTTAAAGATTTAAAATTTCTGAATTTAGGGGCTGGGGAGATGGCTCAGTGAAATAAGTGCTTCCTTGGCAAGCCAAGGGCCTGAGTTCAATCCCTGGTTCCATAAATAAATAAATAAATAAATAATAAAAAAATAAAATTTCTGAATTTAGTTAAAATTATAGCACCACATTTCCACGAAAAATGAACCGTTTGCACAATAAATATGAGTAAAATCATACCAAGATACATAAAAATGAAATTGTCCAAATTGTAAAGAAAAACATCATTAAAACATATACATAGAAAAAATACTAGCTATGGAAGAACAAAATTAAATAGTATCTTATTCCACATTAGAAAAAAAAAGAGCAAGTAGGTAAGAAACTAGACTTATTTATTCAAAGGACTGAAAAAAAGATCGGTTCTCATTGAATTTTATACTTAGCAAACATACCTTTCAAAACTAAAAGTAAAATATTTTCCATTTATACAAACTTGAAACATTCTAATACTTCCAGATGTAGCATATAGAAAATAACAAAAACCATAATCTAGAAGGCAAGGGAAGTTGCTGTATGGTCCTGGATAAAGAATAAAGAGCTCTCAAA
>NDGM011194983.1:0-35712 GCA_002564305.1 Octomys mimax
TCTTTTAACTGTCTCAGTGCAGTTTAGACTTCCAGCTAGTCCTGATTTCATCTTTCATTTTGAACATTCTCCTACAACCAACGGTTTTGCTGTACCTCAACAGTCTTGCTCCAACATCATTCCTCTGACACCCCTGCGGTCTCCCCTGTATTCATCTGGCAAGTTGCCTTGTGTGATTGGTTATTTTCACATGTAAACATGTGCACTCTTAATTCAACAAGCAGCTACTTGAAGACAAACTACTGCCCCATTTTTCATTAAGAGGAACTGTACCTTTGGAAAATCATAAAACATTTTGGAAGCACTTCAGAAAATCATAAAATTTCAAACCAAGCCTCTTGCATACTACTTTCTGTTTTAGTTTCACAATGATCCTAGATAAGCTAGAACAATCTCTCAATATGCACATTGTACAGATAATGGGATGCGAGACTTAAAAGTATCTAGTGACAAGCCAGCGGTACTGTAGCTGAGATCGGAAATTAGGTCTAGGGTAAATTTTGCTACGGGCAGTTCCAAATTCTTCAGAACACCTTTCAAATATCTAAAACTTCATGAAGCCAAATGATTTCCCTCTTGTATTTACCCTCTAGCTTTGCACGCCCTCTGACACTCAGCTCTGCTCCTTTATCTGACACATCTCCTTGGCCTACTTCCACTCTTCACCCTAAACTCAGTTTCCCAGGTGTGGCCCTCTCCCACTGCCACTTAAGACTTCTTGTAAAGTAATCCCAGCTCTATTCAAAGAAGTCATCCCCCTTTCCAACTCATTCATGACTGCATTGCATGCGTCTGGGAAAAGAGATTACTGCATAGGCTCTAAGGCAGCTGAATCTTTGTGTACAGGGTTTCTGAAGATGTAGGGCAATATACCAGAAACTGAGGTCTTCTGGAAGTTACCATTTCCAAAGTACACAGACACCTGTGAGAGTACCTGAACTTTCTCTTAGTAATAGGTTACTAAGAGAAATATAAGCAACTAATGCTTTGTCTTCATCTGTTTTCTGACAATCACATCTGCTACTCACCATCTCCTACCTCCATGGTTCTTTCTTTTCTTTTATGTATTTGGTATAGGGTCTTACCTCATAGCTCAAACTCATAGTGATCCTCCTGTTTTCAGCCTTCCCAGTGCCAGGATTGCAGGAGTATGTCACCATGCCCAGTCTTGGTGACCTGCTTAGGGTGCCCAGGGGTGGGGCCAGAGTGGCATGTGGTGTTGGGGGAATTGAATCCCGGTCCCTGTGTTTACCTAAGCAGGCACTTAATCTGCTGAGCTATCTCACCAGCCATTGTTCTTTTTGTTTGAGTCCACATGAAAAATGTTCATGTACATAAAAAGTGCTGGGCAATTCTAGACTTTGCATGGGGAAAAACCAAGAAGTATGATGGAAACAGATTCTCATTTAAAGAAGGGGGTTTGGGGTCAGTGAATTGTGCTTCTAATTCTTTTTCTGGTGTGAAGTAGTTGTGTGACCTTAGGTAAACTGCTTAACTTCTTGAACCTAAATTCATGTATGTATGTAATGGGGATAATGCTTTCAATACTATTTTATGCATTCACTGACATAGAACATCTAAAATACTTAACATACTATCTAGCAACTCTTTAATGTCCCAAAATGTTGGGTGATGAGTAGATAGAAGTGACCAGAGCATAAATAAACACATTAACTGAGGGACACAGGCCCTGTTTGTGGTACCTTACCTATACTGGCTCATTTTATTCCCACTACAGTTAGGATCTTGAGGCTTAAACAGGTTAAGTAGCATGCTAAACATTGCACACGTATTAAGTTGTAGCGCTTTGAAGTCACTGCATCTGCACCCCTACCACATGTATACTGCTCTCTAATGATGTCACTGACCAGAGAAATCTCTGCTGCTCCCGGCAGTTTGCGCCCTTTGCTGGTTTTTTTCTTTTACAGAAAGCAATGCCTATCTAATTTTGAGAAAGCTGTCTATCATTCACTCCCTAAAGTAAGAAGAGCCAGTCAGGAGGCTGCTATACTAGTCTAAGTAACTAAACTAGTGAACTGAACGTCTGAACTAAAGCAGTGGGAACTAAGTAAGAAAAATAAACCAGGTGTGATGTCATGTGCCTGTAATTCCTGCCCTCAGGGAGCTGAGGCAGAAGAATCATTGCAACTTCAAAGCCAACCTGAGCTGCACAATAAGTTCAAGGCCAGCATGAACTACATGGTGAGATCTGTCTTAGAAACCAATAGAGGCCAGCCAGATAGCTCAGCAGACTAAAGCACCTGCTTAGGCAGAGTACAGCAGCCGGAGTTTGATCGCCTCTGTGCTGTGCTGGCCCCACTCCCGGGGTTCATGGAGAAAGCGATTGAGACTGGGCGTGGTGGCATGAGCCTATAATCCCAGCACTTGGGAGGCTGAAAACAGGAGAATCAATGGGAGTCTGATCTACATAGTGAGACCCTGTAGACCCTGTACTAAATACATTTTAAAAAGACCAAAAAAAAAAAAATTAGAAAAATGGGATATGAGAATAAGGAAGGTCCTGGGTGATATAAAGTGGGGAAGACCAAATGTGAAATGTGACAGAAAGCACAGGACAGCAACAGGGACTTATTTATGTTCCCAGAACACCATCTTACCCTTTTCTCCATGGAAGAACCTCTAAATCATGCTTTCTCCAAGAAGCCCTGCAAACTGTTCAGCTGTCCTCTGTAAGAGGATGAAGACAATGTACCTGCGTAGTAACTGAGTCTCTTTAATGTTCCTTTTCCAGTTGTTGTCCACCATAAGAAGCTAAGGATTTCTTGAAGTACTACAACTCAGCCCCACACCATTCAGGAAAGCTGAGAAGAATAGTCCAGGGGTCGAGTAATCTGACATCCTTGCTTTGGAGGCGCAAAAGTGTGATGGTACTTTAAGTCCTGTCTGGTATTGCTGTACCACAATGGCAAATGGTGTTTCCGAGGCTAGAGAATAATTCTGTATGAGTCTCTGTGGTATGGACTCATTGACAGGCTAATTATTATCCAAATCAGGTTTACCTGATTTCTACTTTTTTCCCATTAGTGTTCCCCTAAGATATTTATTCTTTCCAATATATCAGATTTAAAATATCAGCTCTGGCGCCAAGTATTAAGATATTTGCATTAAAATCACTAGCTTAAAGTTTAATTGTATTGATCTGGTTTTTAGAGGCAGCATTCACACAAAAAAATATTAGCTGTGCTATGCTGCAATGCAACATTGACTCAAATAGGTATTGAATATAAAGCCCACCCTGCAATACGTAATCTGTGAACACACAGGCAGAGACTAGCAGGCCTGGGCTGATTCTCAGCCCCCACCCCCTTGCTTCTGTGGTTTGAATTTGCATGCCAAAGTTCACGGGTTGGAGACTGAATCTCAGTGCAACACTGTTGAGAGGAGAGATCTTTAACAGATGATTAGAGCCCTTGTAAATAAATTAGTGCCATTGTGGCTGGAAGGGGTTAGTTATTGCAAGACTGTGTTCCTGATCAAAAGAATGCATTCTCCGTCTCTGCCTCCCTCACTCTTTCTTTTCCTCTCCTCCTTTATCTCCCCTTGCATGCGTATACATCCTACATCTTTTACCTTCTTGCCCTCGGCCAGGGTAATGACACAAAAAGCTCTGCCAGACACCAATACCTTGATTTGGAGCGTCCAAGCTTCCAGAACTTTTGAAAATAAATTTATTTTCTAAGTTGCCTAGGATGTGTCATTTTGTTATAGCAGCACAAAGCAGGGTCTCTCTCTTTGTCTCTCACTCGCTCACTCTAGCTCTATGATAGCCTGTTAAGGTCCTTAAAACAGCATAGGGGAGCCGAAGGGTGATCCGTCAGCTAAAGAACTGAGGCATCAAACCAGCTAACAAAATATCAACTTCTAACCAGATTGTCAGAGGAAAGCAGAAGTTACAGAAAGTGTGAAGATCCAGGAAACAAGTGGAAACAAATACATAAACAAGTCTGCTTGGTGGCATAAACTTAGCTGAATAACTACATGCAAATTGCTTATCTACATCTCAAATTTTGACAACCGAAAAATGGAGATCTGATCTCGCACCGCCATTTGCAAAAAGAACTAAAGATTCGGGGCCAGAAAGCTTAGGGTTCCAACCTTTGATCTTCTGCCCTTGTTGACTGTAGAAGCCTGGACAGATAGCAGTAACCCTGGCCCATGTTTCTCTTGACATTCAGGGAAATGATTCTTAGCTCAACTGTGTTGTAGCAAAGACTAAATGAGATAATGTGGAGAAAGCGCTTGGTATAGAAGATAGTCAATAAATGTTCTTTTCCTCCCTTTCTATTTTAAAGGGCTGTTATGTGAATCCAATTTTAGTAGAAATGAACATGCTTGAAAAAAGTTTAAAGATCTCTGCAAGTGGGAAGCATTATTATTACGATTATGATCCCTCAGTTCAATTTTCTTCTTTTATCCAGATACTGGTGTTCCAAAAACTAAACAAAAAAACCAAAACAAAAAAACACGGCGTGTGGATAAAAAAGCAAGCTGAGAAGAGCAGAGCACAGTCTAAAAACCAGTGCAGACAGTGTAAAGCTAATGTTCTTTCATTTGTTTCCACTCTGTGGTGCTTGGTAAATCAGCAAATAAAGCCAATCAGTTCCAATTAACTTTTCAGGAAGTGCAGAATCAAAAATAAAGGAGCAAGTTATATGTGTATTTTTTTTTGAATCTTTTCAGTACTAAAAAGCCACTAAAATCTCAATAGTAAAAGAAAAAAATAATAATGTGCAATAGGGTTACAAACAAAATGCTAATTTGAACCTGAAATGACACTCATCAGGCACACTGGAGACCAACGAGGAGCCAGAGCCCTGAGTTTTCTGTAGGCTTTGCTCTCAGTCTCCTTGTCCACCTTGGGTTTGTAAGTATAATCCAAAGAGCGCTGCTGTGTGTTACTTCCAAAAAGTGAACTTCCGAGGATTTCATCCTAAATGCAGTAATGACAACACCTCCAAGGTAACAATAAAAAGCACGGAGTTCAGACTCACTGAGTGAAGATACCAGTTGGTTAGGAAAGCTGACGCAGTACCAGCTTCCAGAAGTAGCCTCAGCGAGGCCAGGAGGGAAGTGATCATTCTTATAAAGACGCACTCGAAGGAGAAACACACCCACCCACAGGAGAGGAAGATGGACTGAAAGTCAGAACAGTCACTTAGACCGTAGAAGAGACATTTCTGAGACATAATTAATACTTTCTTGTTTTTAAAAAGTCACCCGTCCATATTCCTCAGAGAAATTGTTTTCAGGATCATCCGCAGCGCAGCTGCGTGACACACCAGGAGGCCCACTGGAATGCTGCCTGCATCTGCAGAAACTCATGCTTCCATTGAAACACAGAGGGGACCAGAACGCAGCTACCTTGTGAAGCATGAAAATATAGAAAATCTTGTAAAAAAAAAAATAGAGTCATTTTAAACTTAACGCCCAAATAGCTTCTCCTTCTTGTCAGCTTTCTCCACTGATTCCTTCTCATTACCCATACCTTTATTGGAGGTCCTCCATTTTAAATCACAAACAAAACAAAATTCTTTAATGACTACCCTTCCCAAACAGGAAATACCTCACTTCTACTATTGAACCTGACGATCCCTTGTCTAAATATTACAGCTTAGTTGGATTCGTCAATGTTATCACCAATAGACAAGAAAATACTAGCTTAAAAGAAAATAAAATAGCACTGATGAGCTTCCACTCCAGTACCATGTATTCTGCTTCTCTTCATCATGGGGCTTTTTCATTTTTATGAAATTTGGAAAAGGGGTAAGATACATGCTAATTTTTCTTCTAAAGTTCACACCATCTAGGAAAGCCATCCAAATCATTTTGGTTTGCAGAGATTTTATTTCTAATCTTTCTCTGCAAAATGCTTTGTTAAATCCTGATGACAACTTTTATGCATAATGCATAAAATAAACTTTGCCAAAATCTGAGGCACTTTGAAAAGCATGTAAAACCCCTTTAAAGGCAAAATGGCACATTACAGGGTACACAGTTGCAGCGCATTGGGAAAACCATGGTGTATGGCTGATGGAAAGCATTGTGCTTCGTGCCATTAATCCCCAAATGCCTAATATGTGTAGTTACCTTGGTTTACTTGCGCTCAAAATTGTGTGCCATTTCTTATGAGATTCTTCATACATTGATGCCTAGTTTATGTGCTACATAAATTCAGTTCTGTCTTCAACACTTCTGGGAATCTTCACACTTAAAAAGACCAGATACTTATTTCATGTAACTGAGAAAAATCTTGTCACAGACCAAAAACTAATTCTAAAAACTGTTTTTGTGTTTGTAAAAGTTAGTATTTATACGCGTGCCTATGCTCTAATAAATAACATAGGTAACTCCGGTTCAAATCTTATGGCTGTTTTTGCTTATTTAAAAAACATAAAAATAGAGACCAGGAAGGAGTAAGACTTAGCATTCAAAAGTAAAGGCTATAAATCCTGCCATGAAAAGGCAAATAAATAAATATCAGAATAATAACAATGTATCACTAGCCAGTGTCACTAAAATGATTTGTTTTACTCTTCTAATCTTTACCGTATCTAAGCTGACTATAATAAATGAATAATTGCTCTGAATACAGAACAGTTAATTGAAAAACTGCACCAAGTATAAAACCAAGAAATCATAACACAAAATACAAGGTTTCACCAGTGTTTAAGAACTTGTCTTTGTCAATATTTTTAAGGCTCAGTGTAAATGATACTGTTTGCTACCATATATCATAGACCATCGTGAATTATGTTAGATGTCCCACAAATATTAATGGCCTTACAGGACGCTTCATCAACACACATCCAGGTGTGAAATTCTGCTGGAGTTTGGCTTCGTCATGAAAGAAAGTGGTGCAGTTTCTGTTGTTGTTTTTTGTTTCATTTATGTATTTGGTTACAGGGCCTCACTACACATCCCAGACTGATAGTGATCCTCCTGTTTTTAGCCTCCCCAGCACTGGAATTAGAGGCATGCGCCACCATGCCCAACCTCAGTCGCCGGTATGGTATACGGGACTGGGCATTGAACCCTGGTCACTGCGCTTGCCAAAGCAGGTGCTTAGTCCCCCGAACTATCTTGCCGGCTCCAAAACTGATGCAATTTTAATGCGCTTTATCTCGAAAGGCAAGTTTCTTAGGGCAGGCTCTGTTCAGGAGGGGTATGCCAATCTGATCAAGTGCTGGCATTCCTTTAAACGTGAAAGGTGTGGCTTCCATTTTGGAGGCAGGTTGTCTTTCAAAGCTCCGCTCTGGACATTCATTTGCCATTGTGTGCACAAAACAATTCGAGTCCTAAGAGAAGGGGTGGGTATTAGAATATAGAAACAAAAAGTACATTGTTGATTTCAAACAGTGTTTTCCTGGGAGAGCATACATTTGTGTAGTCAGTCCACAGTGGCCAAAATGTTTTCAAAAATTAGTTGAAAAAAAGCATAGGCACAATCATGAGTGGTTAATTATCTAGGCCAGTGAAAAATGTCTTTTCTGGAAAATCTTTGAAACCCTATAGCATCTAAATTTGCATGAAAGTTGTATTATATGAATGCTTCTTTATTGAAAATAAAGCACTTCAGGCTCAGTTCAATAATAACGGCTTATGGGAGAGTAATTGAAGTTATCCAATTCCCTTCCCATTGAAAATGACCTACAATACATACACATAGAGATGCAAAAAAAAAAAAAATCTGTCATGCAATTTTATTGAGACTGAAGTAAAAAGGAATTGGGGTTAGACACTGTGTGAGCATTTAACGCACACCAAATGATGATACGGTCGGTGAAAATTATCCCCTTTTCTTCACGTTCCTTTTCCGAATTCTCATCTTGTTCCACCCCCTGCTGAGTTTCTATTGACTTCAAAGAGACATCCATGGGGGTCCCAAACAAGATGAGAATTTGGCCCTGCGTGCATAATTTTTGTTCTCCCTTATTCATAACATACACAATAAGCACTGTATTTGAAAAGGCCCTAACCGGGACTGATAACGGCTCCAGAATGATCCCATATCTTCTTAGTGTATAAATGATGTCACCAATTGTGCATTAGAATCACTGAAAGCTCCAAGGAAAAGACCATGCCAGGCCTTTATTATTATCCTCATCTATTATTATTATTCTAACTAATAATAACAATATTTACGTGACATTAGAATCGCAATCTCATAACTATAATTTGTAGAAGACCTCAGGCATAACTGAATCTTAGCGATCAGGAAGTCAGAAAATTCTGAAAACTTCTTGCAGGAAATCTCATTACTCAAAGGCATAAGAGGATGTCATGTAGACCACAATACCACAGCAATAACATAAAAATTATCATGGATAATGATGAAAAAAATAGCTAGGACGAAAAATGTGCTTGAGAACACTGATAGAGATGAACTATTCTATTCAAGGACTACAAAAGGCATAGTAAGTATCTGAGAAATTAACTAGAGAGAATATTAGGGTGGTATGGGGGTGGGGGTGTCAGCAAAGTATTTTAGCATTGTGAAAAGCAGTTAGAGGGAGACAGAAGGTGGCAATGTCAACTAACAACCTCCTGCAATCTTATCATCACAGGAAGCCAAAAAAGACTACATCGCGTTATTAGTGAGTTATCCACAATTGGAAGTAGTTACGTATACAGAAATTAGGAGCAGGTACAGATGAATGAATCTCCTTCAGATATACTTTGGTCTATCATTTCATGTTATAAAATTTTTATCTAGATATGTGGTTAATCTAATGCTGTCTTTTATTTTTGCTGACCCAATAGGGTCATCAAACATTGCTGACTTATAATCTATCCTGTATTATCAAAGACAGACAAGACCATGAGATGGCTTGGCATCTCATTTATTTATATAACTTTTGGATATTAATATTTCAATATTTCTTGATCTCCAGGATCTTTAAAGGCAGCTGATGTTTTCTCCCACTAAAGATGCATTTGTAATTTACATGAGTAGCAAATGCATGATCCTTTATTTATAAGTAAGGTCTACAACCTACAGCTGATAGTTGAGAAAGTTAAAAAATGGTATCACAACTCTATAAAGTGCTTTATGCTTTGTTTACAAAGCATTCTCTAACCTACTATTTCATTTGATATTCTCAACAATACTGTAGGTCAGCTGATGAGAAGAAAATGGAACTCCTAATTAACAGGGAAGTTTCCAACAGACCCCTTTGCCCTAACAGACATGACACTTAATTAAGAATTATACGTATTGCTGCTTTTGTCATTGACTTTACGTTGCTGGATGTGTCGCAATACCCTCCACATATGACCTTTTTCTCAGCTTTTAGAATGGCTATTATCACGCATATATGCAAAAGGGGAAAAATGACTGTAACTCAGAAATACTATTATAGGTGTTGGGATAGTATTATACTCAGCTAGGACTTCTCTGAGATGCACTTTATGTAGACTATGTAGACGTAGCATTATCTGTTATTCTAGCCATATGGTTCATTAAGGTGTCCTTCTAAGGACTGAATAGGGAAAATAAGATTTGCTCTTGTTTTTTTTTTTTTTTTCTTACCTTGGTTTAAAAATTAAATCACAGGCTATATTGTTCCAAGAGTCCCCAGCACCTAATTAAACACTTGGTACATGGTAGATAATTGATAAATGTTTGTTAAATGAATGAAACAATCAAGCAATGCATGCATTTGGTAGGGAAACACCCNACTTGGTACATGGTAGATAATTGATAAATGTTTGCTAAATGAATGAAACAATCAAGCAATGCATGCATTTGGTAGGGAAACACCCTTTTAAAATAATAATTTGGTCATTTGCCTGTAAGAAGTTACTCTCAATTTAAAGCCAATTTAAACTTTTAGGTTCTATGATTTGTTTTCTTGATTGGCCCCAATACTGTCAGTATTTAATGCTGAGCCTAACAAGGGAAATTTAGATTTAGGTACAGAATTATAATTCAGTATATTCCCTTGTCTATCAGGAAAAAAGTCTTAATCCTTTTCTATTTATTTCTCTGTGAACAACCCTCAACCAAACACAAGACCCACACAAACATCACACGTAAATGGCTGAAGCACAAAACGTACAACTGCCTCACATTCCCCCAGCCTGAAGTAGTAGAAGATTATCCTCATAACAAGCATAATTTTATTTTTCACTAGATATCTATCAAAGGAAAGATTACAACACAGCAGCTGGAACACTGGAACCAATATAATATATTGCACATTTTAATCACGTTGGATAAAACACTGTTTCTATGGATATCAATTATACTAATGACTCTTCTATAATATTCTCCTGTGCCTACGGATATGTATTGTCACTTCCCTTTTGTCATAAAAATAGTTAGAAGCTCTGGATCCACACAGAAGTAGTTGCTTTCATTTTTATATAATGAATGAGTAACACTGTAAAAAAAAAAAAAAAAAGACATTTTATCCCATATTAGTTTAACAGAGTGAAGAGATTTCACATATGACGGTGCTAAATATACTCTTAAGCTGCTAATAAAGCCAAAGCCTGCAGGGGAAAATTCTAATGATGAGCAATGCCAGAAGTTTGTATTTCTGAAACTAAAGCAAAAATGTTCCACTTAGGTATAATTTCTAAATATCTTTAAAAGGAACAGGGATTTCTAATAATTTCATTTCAAATAAATCTCTCCAGTCAATTTGGAATCATTTTATTTGTAATAAATCTCCTCTGTCAGCCTAAATGATGAGCACAACATTTTTCCCCCTTTTGCCTGAGTGTAGTGTTATGGTAGAAACTTCTTTGAATGTATTTTTAAAATTAATCATGACAACAGGAGGCATGATTCATAGCCAAACTACTGCATGCTTCTTTTTTNAAAATTTCTGCTAGAATGGTTGAAGATTATTCACCTAAAAATAAATAAATGAGCACGTGGCCAAATCCTCAGGTTGTGTTCTAGAAATGCCACAGCTGAGGGCCTCTTGCTGCCGCCATTCTTCAGTGTGCTGCTAGCAGTGCTAGAGTTAAGGCTTTATGAGAATTTCCATTCTAAACTTCTCGTTTCCAGGTTTAATAAATCAGTCATAAAAATGTGCTCAAAGCTGAAAGTTGGCAAAGCAATTTAAAGAGAAGAAAAAAAAAACTCTGCCTGGTCATTTTTAAGTTATACAAGTATAAAAAGATAGAGCCAGGCATCTTAGAAGCATTTTCCCTACAAATAGTTTTGAAGCCCCGTGATTTTAATTATATAGAAAATTGGTCAAGTGATAGGTCCATGGAGAGTCAGAGTATTTGGGGATAGTTTGAAGCAAAAGCTAAAAATAATGAAGTTATTTAAATTCTACCTAGAAGCTTTTAGATGTGCATTTTGAATGCCACATTCTTTGCAGTTTATCAGAATTTTTGAAAAAAAGCAATGGATCATCAAGTGCTCCTCATTTTGTTCACCTAAATATGATACTCATCTGAAAAGATCTTTGAAAATTCTCTAAGTTAAGTGTTGACAGCTATAAGGTATGTTTCCATTTAATTATTTTATGTAGCAAATGGATTTACCTACACTCATAGAAATCTCTGATTTCTTCAATTTATCATCAGATAAATAGAATTGAATAGAATAGAATTACTTCTATACTTTTGTGAGTTAACTAATTTAAACAGGTCAATAATTTCACTTCAACACAAATCCTTGAGGATATATATTGAATATTTATTGTACTGTCTTATATGATCCAATAGATATTCATTCATTGGTTATATCCCTTATTCAAGTTTCACAGACAGGGAAATCTTGATGACTTTGCTTAGTTGACCAAACATTACTATAAACACGAAGGCTACAAAATATTTTAAGGTAAAAACATTTGTAACTGAAATTTTTCCTTTCCCTCCAAAGCAGAGATACCCAATTCTTGATATTTATAAGAAATTTTTGACTATTTAAGACATCTTTTCCTCAAGGTCGAATGGTTATCTTAAAAATTTTGCTCATGATCATTTTGAAATTAACAAAGAAGAGTGACGGCAAATCTCTTCAACTACTCAGAATAGTTACTCTAACTTAGCATTGTTTTCTAAGTTTATGTATCCAGTAATGACATGTTTCTTTGCTTAAAAACTTTCTTAAAATAAAGGTAACTGATGATTAGAGTAACAGAGACTAAAACTTCATCATTACTAGTCATAAAACAAAGGAAAAATACAGTGTCATGCCTTTGGAATTAATATTGCCTGCATTCAAATCCCAGATTCATTCATTTTCTATTTGCGTGAGTCTAGGCACATGATTTAATTACTCTAATGCTCAATTTCCTCATCTGAGAAAAGGGAGTGAAAATATTAAGAATGCCTCATCATAATGTTTCTATGAGAATTAAATGAGTGTGCGCACTAATCAGAGTTCGACATAAGCACCAATGAACTATTAATACTGTTACTACCACTATCAACATCATCATTGTCATCGTCAAGAGGAGGGAGTTATAGAGGTGACTATCAGAAATACTCTCAAGGATCTCAAGATAAATCCTTTATACTTACGTAGCAAACATGTATTGTATTAAGTCATCATCAAATATCAGAAAGCTTCTTAAAAGATGCTATGTCTCCTACAGGCTTGTTCATGAAGTCTCCGACCTTAAAATCCTTTACTCTATGGGTAGAAAATATGCACACATAAGTACTATGATTAAAGCTGCTCTATTTTGTCCCTTCTCTAAGCTGAACCACTAATGCCCTCTCACACTTTCCTTTTCAGGTTTGGCCTGACCTGGTTTGTGGTGGAAATGAAGACACTCTTAGACCTCAGTTTCCTGGGGAACAGAGCAGTTCTCCATCCAGCAGTGTGCTGGTCCTTTCCTACTTCTTCGCTGGCTCAGGATGGCCCAAGTCTCTGCGCGGCTATCAGCAGCAGCAGTGAAAGCCTACCCTACCACGATAGTGACTCAGCAGACACTCTCTCATAGGTAACCTTGAGCTACAGCTCTTCTTCTTTTATTTCCTCTCCATACTAACTTACCCCCAGGATACAGTTTCTACATTGGACTCTTCTCCCTTTGCATTATTACTCTTTTGGGAGGGAAGGGAAGCCTCTAAACAGATCCTCAGCCCAGAAATGATGAGAGACACAGAGAGCTTCTGTTCCTGTGTCTTCCCTGTTCTGATCCTTCTTCCAGGACTGGAGTTTCATTCCACTCATGGATCCATTAGCTGATTCCAGCACACAGACAGCTAGATAATGAAACTACTTGCTGATGCTTCATTTCTACTGCTTTGTCTGCAAGATATGGACATCCTGTCACTAGTTTTTCTTTTGTACTTTTTTTTTGTTTTCTGTTATTTGTTGGGCTTTTTTTTTTTTTACTTCTTCCCAAAATTAGCAAGACTAAGCCCTCTTAGTCACTTACTCTGCAACCCTGCACCATTTATAGCACTTACGTCTGCACATTCGTCCCTCTGGGTGGCCTTGAGTAACTCTCACTGAAAGTATCCCAAGATTTTATAGCTCTCACCTTGTGTTGAATAATTTTTATCCCACCGTCTTTCCTCAAGTCCTTTTTGTTTACTTACATTTGACCCATTCAATCCACTGTCACCTAAATGTTTGAACATAGCCCTTCTGAAGTGAAGCCAAGGATTCCATGCCCACCTACTAGTTAATCATAGGGGCAGTCCAATTTACACTAGGCCAGTCTTTAAATACCTTTATCAGTGGCTCAGAAAAAGCTTCAGAAGTTATACTCATCAAATTGGTGTATGAAACAAGCCTGACAGGAATTACTAATATGTTAGATGATAGAGCCAAGATTATGAAACATCTGACAGATGAACATCATAGATTGAAACTAACAAGGTGATCAAATCAAAATTGGAATATTGAGTTTCATTTGGTACAAAAACAAATTAAAGTGCATCCAAAAACTATTAGAATAATGAGAACTTAAAGATCTATATGAGGAAAGTATGAAATATTGGTGAATGTTATTCCTAGATGAATCCAGGGGAGTATTCAGACATTCAAAATGTTCTGCTTTGAAATAGTAATTTCTCTTACTCTACATATACACAAAAAAACTTCACCAGAGCCAGAGAATGTAATTTATAGGTCGTTCCCAACTCACTGACAGGATATGTTTTTCACAAAGTCAAAACTTTCTTTAAAAGAATTACCTCCATGAAAAGATGAGTTGCTCTTTTCCTCACCTTAATCTTTGTATACCTCCTTGAGAGAGGGCAACGTTTTATATGATGGCCTTTCTCCTGACCTGTAGATTTGAATTCCAACTGGATTTCCAGTAGAGCCCTCAGAGCAGATTCACCTTCTGAACACTCTTGCCAGCTCTTGCTCTAGACTACCTGTCTTACTTCCTCATGACCTAGGACAAAAACTTGAAGTGCCCCATTTCTCCCCATTCTTCTTAGTGATGATAATGATTTTAATAATGATAGTAGTGGTCATGATAGCAGCTACTTTCACTGTGGTTTTACCATCTGAAGTCACTGCGCTACATTTTATGTACATTACTTTATATAATCTTTAGTGACTGTGTAATATGTGTGCTATTATTCTCACTTTTAAGAAAATACGAAGGCTGGGTAGGGAGAATAGCAGGGTCTGGATTTGTATCAAAGGCTATCTGACTTCAGGATGATGTGATTGCCCCCACATTATAACAACCTTCCAAATTGGTTGCCCATTCTGCCACAGGAAGTTCTAATTGCAAGCATTCTTACCTGGCTCTAGATCTTTACATAGTGGATTTTTAAAATCATTCTTCACGTCTAGCTTAGACATCTTCCTATCTACAAGGACCTTCTTCCTCTTTCTGTCGCGGTCCCCTGATCATTTCCTCCATAGGGATCATTACCATCACTTCGTATTATACATCTGTTTCCTCATTCATTGCCTGACTTTCTTACAAAACTTGAAGGTTTATGTGGAAGAATTTGCTGTCTTATTCTTCTCTTACTTTCTAACATGTTTAACTTTGCTCCCTGCATATATTCTGTTCACGCTGACATGGTTCAGCCCTTATCATGACCCATGGGTAGTTTCAATAGCCAGCCATTTTGTTTCCAGAATCTTCCTACTTGAATCCATACACAGAAGGAATCATGTTCCTGGATCAAAACTCTTCCATGGTTCTTTTTTCACTACAGAGGAAGTGAAATTTTCTTAAAAAGAAATTGAACATTCTAATACACTACAGCCTTTTATGGGCAAGCGGTACCTTGTGCCGTCATTGCATGAGCAAGCTATGTAACACCAGAGCCTTGTAGCTCTCTACTGCTGCTCTGCTCCACAAACACTTTTTTCACACTTTGCTGAAAAAAAAAAAGTAATCCTTGAGAAATAACCTTTGCTGCAAAGTTTTCTGCAGGCTCCATTCCACAGGAAAAAAAATTCTCCTAAAGCCATGTTTCTATTGTATTTTGTCCATCATTTCCTTTATTATGACACTGCATTGTAGCTAATCATACACTGCTCTTATCTCCCCAACTAGACTCAAGCCTACAGAGGTGATATATAATAGTTGTTTTAGAAATGAATAAATTTGAATAAAGCAGAAAATTGAGTTTGATGGTATCTATCGTCTCTTCATATTTAATATTTCATATATTTTTATGATTATTATTTTTCAAATGAAAACTATTTTTAGTAGCCTATGGCAAATTCTTTTCATTTTGATCCATGCCTGCTCATTAAAATCTATTAAATTCAAATAAAACATCTTTAGTGCTAAAGAGAGCACAGGACTATATAAAGATATTTTTGAGTTCTTCGATGTTTACTTAGGTCTTTAGTTCTCAGACATTTAGAATGAAATTCAGCAATGAAATTTTGTTACTTAAGTTAAATTAAAATCTTCTTATACATTTCTGGTAGAAGTTTAACGAATTTCCATGGGCGAGGGCAGGTCAGCAATATGTTTTAAGAACTCTATGAATGTTCATGACTCAGCATTTGATTTTTAGGAAATAATATACTAGGAAGATCAGATATAAATCAATTGTATCAATATATTGTTATATTATATAATATTTCATTATATTATAATAACTAAATAAAGTTGGAACCACAAGTTCATTAACATGAAAGTATGTATGTAATAAGAGTATCTCACACAATTAATCAAATACATGAAAAACTAATCACAACAGCATGAACAAAATGAACAAAAGCCATGGTTATTAAATAATCTAATCCCAAATGTCTGTACAAATGTACATATGCATACACATTCATATATGTATATGGAATATCATAACATTATCAAGATAATCTCCAGAGATGAGACTGATCAATTATCATTTCCTAGGCCAGGGAGATGGCTCAGTGGAATAAGCGCTTCCTTAGCAAGTGCAAGGGCCTGAGTTCAATCCCTGGTTCTGGGAAAAAAAATTATCATTTCTTTCTTATATTTTTCTACATTTTCCAAAATGACAAAAAGAGTATATTCTTTGCCCATCAGGTTTTAAAAATTATTTTTAAACACTTACATTCTCATTCCTTGTGTATAATTTCTCCTAAATTTAAACCTGCTAGCATTGCTAGCAAACCATATATCCTAAATTTTGTTTCAAACAAATGTATCCTACATATCAAGTGCCTTCCATGCACCACAGGTTATAAGATGTTATGAAGCATGAACAAATTTTTAACCAAATAACTCATGTAAAAAAGCAGGTACTCCAAGAAACAAAAGACATGCAAGGCTTTTGGATAAAGCTGACATGTGACAGTAATGAATGCTTAGCATAATGTATGAAAGAGGGAAAGATATGTGTGAGAAAGTGGCCCTAATATATCATATGTGCATGTTCATTTCATAGTAGAAAATACAATACATACCCCATCTGTCTTAACCATCTTTCCTTCCTCTTCAGTTCTTCAAACAGCTGGTTGTGCAGCAGTGTACCTTCTTAGCAACATCTTCATTACAGGAGAATGGCTTCCATTATTGTGCTCTTGAGAGATCGGAGACGGCCAATAGGGCCAATTGAAGTCCCAAGTTCTGCCACAGTAAAAGCATGTATTTTCTGGTACAGTGAATCGTCTTGAACTATTAATTCAATCAATTCAATCTTTAATGTATCATTCTTGCCAGGCATAATTTTTTTCTATCTTTAATTACAAAATGTCGAGGTATCAGGACACTTGCGACATGCCTCAGATGAGGTGCTAGTAGACAAGAGTCTTGTACAGATTGGTCTCAGTGCACCTGTAACTTGATATACATTATATGAGAAATCTTAAAGAAAAATATTATCATAACACCTGCTAGAGATGGTAAGGTAGACATAGACTATATTCAAGGTTTATGAGTAGAAATATCCTGATAGGTACCCATACAGGGACCACTACAAGGGGATTATTCAGGAAAGAAAAATACTAGGTTCAACTCCAAATACAGCGTGGATAAGTAGGAATTTATAGCTGAGGAGCAGGGTAGAGGTCAGTTGAAGGAAAATTACTAAGATGAAGGATCAGGGATTAAGGAAGAGTTGAGCTAAACAAATTGAACATGATTCCCATTTAAGGCAGGCAAGTGTGATCAGTTATTACCAGAATTATGATGGAGAATAAAAAACCTATTTAAATATGGAGAGTGATCTGACAGTCCAACAATAAACTAACTTAGGATTCTTTTTAAATTAGAAACACAAAGTAGAGCTTAGAAACCTAAAATTAAGGTTCAGTTGAAAAAGGGCAGTGGGTAGACTGAATAGTCTGCTTAGTGAGAAAATGTTTGCCAGTAATTAGATATTACTTGGTTAACATCACGCAAAATACTTGCAAGACTGAATGTAGTTGTAAATTACAGATTTTTTATTCTGTCTATTGTATTCATACAAATGAGGTGATTTTTTTCTGCTCAACTCTGGTGGTTATCATCTCATGTTCCCAGGATTTTCTTAAGTAATAAATAAGCTATTTATGGATCATTGCACTATTCTTTCCACAAGCAATAGTTGATAGTAACACACAGAGGTGTTAAACTCACCGGAGGGATAACTACATTTAGGATTGGGTCTAGTCCTAGTTTAATCAATTGTGTGATCTAGGCCATGTCATTAAACCCACCCATCTTTAAATTCAATTTTCACAGGAGCTAGAATGATTAAAACCCAGAAGTCTATGAATCCATTCCAATGGTTCGCAACTAGGTGATTTTACACACACACATACACACACACACACACACACACACACACACATTGTTCAATCATGAGAAATTTGGCAATGTCTAGGGCTGTTACAACTCAAGTGAAGAAGCGCCATACA
The DNA here is from genome assembly GCA_002564305.1 of Octomys mimax. Taxonomy (NCBI): domain Eukaryota; kingdom Metazoa; phylum Chordata; class Mammalia; order Rodentia; family Octodontidae; genus Octomys; species Octomys mimax. The sequence continues at coordinate 18,257 of NDGM011194983.1, forward strand.
CATAAGGTAGGATCTAGAGATACTACCAAACATCCTACAGTGCATAGGACAGCTCTTCACAACCAAGACTTATCTAATCCAAAATGTTAATAAATCATAAAAAAAGAAAAAGCTGCTCTAATTGCATCATAGGAGATAAATTTCCAATAACCAGTAGATCAGAACTTCAATCATTTTTAGGTAATGGTTGGTAAAACTATCTTTCAAAAGATGGACAACTTTCAGAAAAGTGCAGAACATCACCATTGATTTCAGCTGCCAAAATTGCTTAACTCGACATGAGGATATTCACATAAAATTAGTCTTTGCCACCTTAAGCACTAGCTCCATTGTCCATTATCTCAGTAAAGGCAGTTCACAAATCTGTTTTCATACCACCAAATGCAAAAGCATCACAGAAGTGGGACAACTTAGAAATTGATGTGGGCTTCTTCAGAAATCAGAGTCTATTTTAATAGCTGATCATTTACTTGGTTATTCCTCTAATCTGGAGCTTGGTTATTTTTCTAAGACTGAGCTTGCCCATGGCCAAGTGCATTATTGCAGTAATAAGAAGATTAGATGATAACATATTTACATTGGGATTCCATTCCTAACAGGGGCAGAGAAGATCCTACTATAAACCATCATTAATTAAATGCAAAGATTAAGGAAAATCCATAGTTAGGAGTGTATTTTTAAGAGCTATTTTAAAAGCTAGAGTTTTATGAGATTAAAGAAGCTATATATAAAAGATTACATTTGCTCATTTGTTTGTTGCTTTTGCAACAGTGGAAAGGTGAAAAATCTGTTAGCTATATTAACCCAAACTTCAGTTCAGAAGGTTTTTCTGGGGAAAGGAGAAAAAAATCTGCTTTATCTTAGCTCTTTAAACTTGCAACAGTTTTGTCACCGTGCATGTTTAAGAACTCGTCATGATGGTTTCAACAGACAGTCCATCAATTTCAAAGTTCACATTCTCAGCTTTAGTTTGACACACTATTGATATGGTGACGAGAGTAGTTATCTTACATCAGAAATACCAACATAGAATTTCAAACATATAATTCAAGAAGAATCTCAGCTAAATAGGTCTTCTGAAAGTCTTTCAATAAACACATGCTTTTCTTTTTCTTTCTAATCAGTTTATCACTCTTTGAGCTCCTGAGTATGAGGACTCTAAACAATTGCTAATATATAAACTAACTATATATTATAGAAATCACAAAGCTGATAAGTGAATGTATATATGTTTGGTCAATGTACCTTTGTGTTTTATGTTACAGGCTTTCCTTTGAATCTCTACATAGACACTTCCATGTCTTTTGCTTATAGCTGATGCAATTTTAGCAAGCTCTAAAATCTTTGTGCTAACAGTCATTCAACTCTTAAAGTGCCTTATCATTCTTGTCAAATCAGTTTTAATGTTTCTTGGCAGAAAATTCTATTGTTTCCATAATGGTAGACTTAAAAAAACCCCAAAGCTAGCACTAGAAGAATGTTTCCATTTTCTGAGACAAAGAAGGGGGGGGAGGGCGACAGAGAGACAGAGAGCGATGTTCTAAACTGATCTTAGTATTTAACCATTAGAATTGTGACAACACAAATTTTGCTCTGCCGGTCTGATGTCATAGGCAGAGCAACAGAATGATGGGCTTGCAGGTCAAAAACTTGCTTATATTTAGCTGCATCACTTTATAATGGTGGAGTCAGGAGCTTATTTCTGCACTTCACCATCTCAGTTACCTTCAAACTCCTTTAATGAAAAATTATTGTTGGTATTACATAAAACAATATTTTAAAAGTGCTTTATCAATTGCAAATCATGTAAGCTGCGGAATAATATTTGCCTTCCACAATACATTGGATGGACACAAAGAACAAATTAATTCAAGGTTAGAAGTAGCAGAACATATATACTGTGGCTCTGTATGCTAACATCCTAAGACTTGCACATTCTTACGTGATCTCCAAACAATAGGCTAACGTAAACTGTGGAGAAAAATAAAAGTTCTTCCTACCCAAAAACGTCACTGCATTTTTCCCTATTGTAAAATATGAAACAAGATGACTATCTCATGAGCCTTTACTTTTTATGTAGAAGTGGAATAATAATAGAAACATTATGCATTCTATTATGCATAATAAAACATTATGTAGAAATTTGTATATTGAAACTGCTAAGATTTATAGTAAGAAGCAATATTCTATCCCTAAATTATGAAGAAAGAAACCCTCATAGTTTGTTTTTGTACCCTAGATGGCAAAAGTTACTGTCACAATGTGGGATACTCAGTTAATTGGGGAAAGACATTACATTTGTGTATGCATATGTGGAAATAAACTATGTATATGTATATGTATATATGATGTGGTACTACCCAAGGTTGTAGACATACATTCAGGGTCTTGGACTATATCTCCCATTGATGAGTAGGGACTACTATGCAAACAGGTTAAAACATATATTTAGAATTAAACTGTTCAGAGTTTGGATTGTTTGAATCATAAATTACATATATATTATACTGCAAATTCTACCAAAATTAGATTTCCTAAAGATGGAGTCAAGAAGTTGCTTGCTAATTAATTAGGAATGGTGAACAGCTACCATAGGTTGCTTCACTGAAAATCCTGGCATAGTAGGAAAGATTTCAATCTACTTTGGTGTATATAACCCTTATTTGGGTGCTGTCTTATTATTTTATATAATACTTAGTTCATGGTATAATTTCTTATATAATATTCCACTTGTTTAAATAAGAGAAAGAAGCCAGCAAGATTGACCTATTGTCAAATAACTCCACTCTTAAAGTTCAGTGTTCTTTGAAACCTGACAAAAATATTGCTTAAAATTACTAGGAAATTAATGACTATTGTTCAGGCAATATGATCATCTCAGCTCCTTCTATGTCAATGAATAACTATGACTTAATCATGTGGCAGTGTGGAGTAAGTGTTATGAATACTGATATTATTGTATCATATTGGACTCAACTAAAGACTTATAGATCCTACCTAGCTTCATTTTACTAGAAAAATTCATAAAGTCTGGAATCAATTTTCATGTCTGTGTCTCAGTTTATTTACTACATCATGTGTCTTTGCATATTCTGTTCCCTACCCTGACGATCTGTGTGTGCGTCCCACAGCAAATCTGCCTGCTCTCTCTCAGCACTGTGAGCTAGAATATGCTGTAAGCTAATAAAACAGTCTCCCTCTGTCCTCCTCTCTTATCTAGCCAAAATACATTCTCCTCTGTCCACATGCTACTCTCTTTGTACTCACTTCCACCAGCACCTACTGGCTTCAGGGTGATTACCATAGACAGGAAATAGATTGCTTATCAGTAGTAACCATGTAAGCAACTGAATCAAATAAATGCTCAACAGTTGCTTTCTGACCGCGTGAATATAGAATACTGAAAGTCAAGCATTGTGCTTATGATTTTTTAGTTCCCAAATGGTTTAGTAAACCTCAGAGGATATTTACTAACCCAACCTATTCTCTCATTCAGTGAATCATTAGTGAAGTAGCCACAGCTATTCTGTATCTGTTGCAGGGAGAAGAGAAGATGGACTCTGCATTTCACTCCTTACCTTGAACAGTGGTAGCTCAAGTTTTTCATAATAATCAAAGGACTTCTATCTAGAACATATAAAGAATTTTTAAAAATCAAGCCCTCAAATTCAAAGACCAATAAAAAACGGGCATCTGTGATGAATACACACTTCCCAAGTGAAGAAATATAAATGGCAAATATATGAAAAATGTTCAACATCATTGGTCATTTAAGAAATGCATATTAAAACAAACTGAAATTCCATCTCACTCCAGAAAGAACTGTTATCATCCAGAAATCAACCAAAACACATACTAGAAGGGCTATGGGGAAAAAAATCTCCCTTCTCCACTGTTGGTGGGAATATAGACTGGTGCAACCACTGTGGAAATCAGTATGGAAACTAATTCCCATTGAAACCAGCTATTTCCTGTCTGGATATTTTCCCGGAAGAACTGAAAACATCATTCTACAGCAATATGTATGCACCCATTTTTATAGCAGCACAATTTGTCATAGCTAAATCCTGGAAACAACCCAACTGCCCATCAACTGAGTAATAGATGAAAAAGATGTGGTATTTTTATACAATGGAGTACTATTCCGCTATAAAGAATGATAAAATTGAGTTTTTTAATAGATAAATGGATGCAACTACAGACCATACTTATAAGTGAAATAAACTAGACTTGTATGTGTAAACCATGGTATTGTCTTCTTAGTGTAAGAAACTCAAAAGGTAAATGAGATCTAAAAGGTACAATAGATATAGTGAAAGAGAAAGAAACTTCTCAAAAGGAAAGAACTACTATGAAGAATGGGAAAAAAAGGAAAGAAAAAACGCATAATATATGTGTGCAAAAGATAGCTAAGATAGTCATACTACTAATTTCTATTAGTTCATTGAAAGGAACCGTTACTGCTTATATTGTTTGATCAATTTTGCATGTCTGTACCTGGTAATCTGAGCAACTACTTTGAAGATAATGTTATGCAACATAATAATTATTGCTAATTTTCTATCTTCTTATTTATAATTCTGTATCATTTTTTGGTTATTTGTCTCTTTAAAATAATAAAAAAATAAAAGAATTCTCTAGCAATCTTCTACTGAGCCTTATGGAAGGCTGGTTCCCCCAGAAAGCACCAGCAGCAGAGTATCATTTCTGTATAAACTGGAGAAAGCTAATTTCTCTGGATTTCAGGCTTCATAGTTCTATAATGGGGAAAATATTTATTTCACAAGGTAATAAGTGGAAGAAAATATATATATGTATATTATGTCACCTTAGAGATGTACTTCTTAAATGTTGGTCCTACCTGCCCACTTTCTCTCTTCACCTCTGGCCTCCTTCAATGGTCACAATTGATGAAATCATATTTGAAGAAGTCATAGTGGCCACTATGATTCCACGTTGGGGAAAAGATGAATATAGAAGTAGAGGTTTCTCAAAATGCTGATAATTTGCTTACATTTAAAAGACTATGTAGGGCCGGGGAGATAGCTCAGTGGAATAAGCACTTATCTGGCAAGTGCAAGGTCCTGAGTTTGATCCTTCGTACCACTACAAAAAAAAAAAAAAGGGCATCTAAAAGACTATGTAATACCAAATGCCTCACTTCCTCATTCATCAATATGCACTGAATGCCAGTGCAGGCACTTTCTAGGCTTTACATAGAGAGCAATTGCTAAGATAGACAATACACTTTATCCTCATTGGGCTTTCGGTCCAGGGTCTTCAGCTTATGAAGAAATCAAATGCTTCTGTCATGTACAAAGCTGGGGAATGTTTACATTTTCTAGGCATGAAGGAAATTTGTTTTGTCTTTTAAAAATATTTTGTAACTGAGTTACTTCTCACATTGGGTCATTTCCCATTACATATTTTTAAGGTTATCACAATATTTTATATGTAGTGGCTGTTCCAAAAATATTATCATTAAATGAATAAAGTTTTAAAAGACTTTCATTTAGTTTAGTTTTAAAAAGCCTATGAAGACATAGAATTTGAAAAGCCCTTGACAATAGCCATTGAATATTGATTGAGGGACAAAGAATGTGCATTTCATGAATCATGTCAGCCTTCCCACCTCCACTAGGAAGAGCAGCAGGTGGGCTATCTAAATATATAAAAATGTTTCACAGTTGATGACTTTTGAGATTTAATTATGAGATGAGAAAGAACTGCTTTGCTTACCAAAGAGGAACTCATATTACTCTCACCCACTGTATGATTTAGAAAGCATATGATCCTGGGGAAAAAAGTACACAAGAGAAATAGAGGGAAAATACCCACCCACTGTCTATATGAGCATACTAAGCATTTATTCCATAAAGCTTCCTGTCAACTTTGGTTTTAGGAAGATACCTGGGAGCCTTCTTTTGCTGTTATGTAGAAGAAATGAATTGTGCTGTAGCTATGGTGGCTGATGGGGCATCATTAGGTCTCTCTGCACTTGGAATGATATGTATTTCTACAGGGAGAGAGGCTCTGACTGCAACAGAGGATGAAGAATATCCTGCTCCAGTACCCCACCCGGCATTACACAGTGCTCACTGAGGCAACACTAACTTTATGCTCTGCCCTGGAAAGATGGTAAAATTTGAGAGCTATATGTGTACTTAGAATTTCTTAGTTGTTTGATCACATTGATGAAAGGAAATGCAATCAATCTCCCCCTAAGACAGTGAGTGGTATTGGCCATAACTCATTACTCCGTCAAGGATTTGGCATTTCAATCGATGGGAAATGATGTGTGATCATTCTAATTTATTATACATCATTTCCCATCAATCGACGAGCTGAAGCCTTGACATAATAAGTACTTACAGACACTGTCAATCATTCTTGGTCCAAATACCTCCCAGTGCTGCCATTTGAGATATTCTAGAGACTCATGAAAATAGAACATGGCCCCAAATCACCACTGCAATAATTTCAAAGCAGAAGACTTTGAGATGACCTCTTTCTGGAGTATTGCATCAGCAATTGCTCAAACACTGGGACACCCAAATCTTAAGGACATGACATTGATTAGTTTTCTGATTAGTCATAATTCTCTTTGCAACCCATCCAAATAGGATTCAAAGATGGTGGTGTTTGGCAGCATCATAACAGTTTACATTTTTTTTTCTAAATGCTAATTGTCTCTACTTACCTCATCCCCCAAATTTACTGTTTCTGAGTGCTTTTGTGAATAATGTCAAGGCACATCGATTTTTAGCCTTTTGTCATTGTGAAGAATGACATCACAAGAGAAAAGAACACCAAATAGTATCAAGATAGCAAAGCTTATGTGTTGCCTGTACTTTTACATAAGTTCTCTTTGCTGTCATTACTGCCTGTGTGGAAACATTGGATGACCGCTGCCTGGTTTGATTATTTCTTTTTGTTTCAGATTTGATTCTCACGAAAATAAAGAATACTCATGTGTGCACATGCCAAAGCATAGTGTCAAAACTCATACTCTGAACATTACATTCTCCATAATGTTTTCACAGTAGCTCCAAAACTACATGCTGCTTCATATGAACATTTTTATGGCAGGTGATGACATATTTTATATTGATTTTCTGATATTTTCAAGAGAAAAATCATATTTCCTTAAGAATTTGTACATGTCATGGGAGGAAAACTTTCATTTCTACCACTTTAAAAGGAATATTTTCTCAAAATAGGAGTGATATACCTTTTATAATTAATGCACATTAAAACATTTGTGAATGAACAGAAAAAAGTATGTTCCAGGTTGACTAGAAAGTGCTACATACATTGTGTATGACTATATTTTCTTAGATAGTCATTAATCAAACACTTTGTGGGAAAATAACAAGTCAGGACTTTTCATTCTTAATAAAACTTTTTAAGGGGGGAAAAAAGAAATTACTTTCTTTTCTCACCAGCAACTTTTGTTGAATCAATTTATTTCTTTTTCTACCTGAATCCAGCTGCGGAAGTCTGAAGAAGCTGGAGAGCAAAACCTAGCCCCACACAGTGTGTTGCCTGCAGCCTACAGGTATGAACTGGAGGTCAGTTCAGGGACTCTAACTCAACTACAAGAAAGTTGACTCTCTTCCGTAAAAGACCTTTAGAAACTAGAAATTATACACCAACAGGTTGAATTTTAGTAGACTCTTTCCAGTGAAGCTTCAATCATTCATGAGTTCACTCAGTCCCCAAAATTTGCCTTACCCAGTGATTTCAAATTTTTTGCGGGGAGATGTCCTCCACTTTCATCTTTGCTTCCTCATCAGCCATCACTGGGTCTTGGCAGAACTAAAGCGTGTTGGGGAGCCAGCTGGCTCCTTTGCTCCTCATATGCTCTGGGGCTTATCCAGGCTAATGAAGTATCACAGTTCATTATGCACCTTCCTCCTCTACCCCCTGTGAGGAAGAGTCACTAAATACCAGGTTTGGGGCAGAAAGCATCGCTGCTGCTGAAATTGCCAAAGCGAACTGCCAGTACCCTGTGGAGGCATTAAGGTTTATCAATATTTGTAATAATAATAATAATAAATGTGACTTGACCCAAGAAGAAAGCTGCAGGGACTCCAAGCATGCAAGAAAATGAATGCCATCTACTATTTCTACCTTGTTCTGCCCTATTGGGCAGTGGCAAGTATCTGCTTAAATTCTCACATTAGGCTATGCACTCTGCCAAGCTCTTCAGTGCAGAAATGACTTAGATCTTAAAACAACACTGAAAAGTTAACGCTATCACTTTCCTTATGTAAGTGAGAAGGTACAACAGGCCTCGATAAGCAAAATAACTTGCTTACAGGTACGTAGCATTGAAAGAGCTGGCTTTCCAAAAACAGTCTCAATACTGTATGCCTGGCTAGGGAGATAGCTCAGTGATCTAACTACCTGCCTGGCAAGCTCAAGGACATGGGTTCGACTCCCATTACTGCATGCCATGCTGGGCCTGGAACCCTGGGCACGACGTGCTGGCCACCGAAACCATGCATGGTGGCACATACCTGCAATCCCAGTGCTGGAGAGGCTGAGACAAGAAGATCACTGGGAGTCTGAGCTATGTAGCAAGACTGTGTACCAAATAAATAATAAATCAAAGATTTAAAAAATACTGTATGCCTATCATTTACCCCATTCTGCAGAAGAGACTTGAAGGAAGGGATGTGACCATGGGATTCAAAGAGGAAAGCTAGAGAAGCAGGGCTCTGTGATGTGAATGGAGCATAACAGGAAAGAAGAGGGAACACAATGGCCAGCACCCACGTAATCCAGAAAGGTCTCCAAGCATGAGATGGGAACATCAAAGTATAAAGTTGGGAATTATAATAATATCTTTATGATAATTAGGACAGCTCTTCCTATAAATATTTATTTCTGGAAAAGACAAACTATGACTCAAATATTCATTTTCACAGAGAACAATGATTATAAAAACAAACTTTTTCAAACATCTGAGGCAGAATCAATCATAGTCCATGGCACTCTCAGAAAGGAGGTCCCCACTTCCGAATGCACACTAACAAAAGAAACAAGGCCCACAGTGAGTGCTCATGTGTGAGGTTTGAGTTTGATATCATTTGAAAAGCTTGAGTAATAAACTTCTGAAAAATGGTGTTTGATAATGAGCAAGCCTTTAACTACATAGACATGTTGCCAGGTACCACTTTAATAAACTATTACAAATGATCGATGCAAAGGTGTTTCCAACAGCTGTTTATGCAATGTGGCTGGAAGAATTCTTCCATAAAGAAGCTGTTAGCAGGAAAATTGGCTGTGCACGGTTGTGATGTCAAATCCATACATAACAAACTTTTTCCTGTCAATCAACAACCTTGCCATAAATTAATCCATTTATAACAAGCCTTTTTTGAATTGACAGTTTCAATGTGAGGAATAAAAAAGACTCTTAAAGGAAAGTGAACTCAGAAAGGCTATTTGCAACTTTTTAACACATGGTGAGAAATGGCAAAGCCTTGTGACTTCTGTAATGTGTTGAAAAGGGATGGCAGCAGCTCCAAACCCTAAGGGAGCTTTCCAGAAGCTGCTGAATACAGCTGAATACAGCAAAGCCAAGGGACCTCTTAGGTTTGGCTTGCAAGGTGAAGAGGGCATACCAAAAGCTAATGAATGGAGACAATGCTAGTGGATTTCCACTAATCGTCTTGCACATGAACATCCAGTGCTGATGTAGTTGCTATACAAACACACTGTTGTTTGCTTTTGCTACAAAGGTTGTTGATGGCACCAGAGCTCTATGTGAGTGAGTCTATGCAGTGAATAGCACCTTAATGTAGTTCCATCAAGCAGACTTCTGGGCATGTTGCTGAGTGCCATTGTCCTGCCCTTGATCCTGTTTTACACCAATGCTTTCTCTCAAGTTCAGTTTTCTCTGGTTTCTGATTTAATTACCCAACAACTTCAACTCACAAAAATCACAAGATTAGGCTAGGGATATAGCTCAGCAGTGTAAGCACCTGCCTGGCAAGCACAAGGTCCTGAGTTCAATCCCCAGTACCAGTAAAGAAGAAAAAAAAAAGATCACAGGGTTGTATAGAATGCTGTTACAACATCAGGTGTGTATTTCTGTTTATCAAGCAAAATAATACCTTAAGCAAGAATTATGATCTTAAGATGGCCAGAGGTGAGATGTTAGAACCTGCTGGGATACCTAAAGCCACATTCTTGAAATTGCTCCATTTTTTACTCCCACATAAGACAATGTTCCCTTCTGTAATCTGTAGAGAGAAGAAAATGTGGTTATTCTTCATAAATTTAATATGTTTCTTCTTTTGTTCAGATGGCATCTACAAGTGTTTCTAGAGGCAGCGTACTTTCTCCATAACTTATTACACAAAACATCCCTCCCCTCTTTAATCCTCCCACCACATCTCCACTTAGCCAGCACAACAAAAAGTAAATAGGAATAAAGTATCACACACATAGATGAAAGACTAAAATGACTACATCTATCGATAAGAATTTTTAAATGTATTAGGAGTTTTGTTTGCTTTATGTTTTGTCTTCCTGGAATGGAGAAGAACCATCACTCTACATTCTCCCTAATTTATTCTATGGAAGTTGTCCTTGAGGAGAGAGGTCCCTGCTTGCCCTGACCAGGGCTCGTTTTTGCCCAGACGCCCTGCCACTCCACTGGGCAGGCCGAGGCTCTCAGGCCCCTGCTCTGCACCCTTGAGATGCTCACTGTACGGTCCCACAGCAAGCAAATGTTCCTGGGCCTCTCCCTGCCAGAGCCATGCCCAGGTGCAAGGAGTCAGTGTCTCGGCCTCCACGTTTCCCAAGACCTATTTTCCCACTGCTTCCCACTGTGTCTTCCTGTCGTGATGTGCATTTGGGATTCTAATTCTACATCTTTTCTCAGATGATCTGCAAGCTCCTCAACTAGGCAGCAAGTGCCACCAAAACACACATGTCCTCAATGCCACCATCAGCATCAGTGAGGAAAGGCCCGAGGCCTGAGCACAGCATTAACTCTAATGCACCACACTGCTTTTAAAATGGAGTAAAAACACTATTTTGAAGGACAGTGAAAAGCATTTTGGGTGCATTTCTTCTCCAATCTAATCTATCAAGTGTATTTTGCAGCCAACTGTCTGGATCTTGCTCACTGAATAAGCTAAAAAAAAAAGAATGAATGAATGATCACAGCCCATAAGTTAAAAAGTAAATGAATGAATGATTGGTCCAGTGAAACAACCATACACGCACAATGGTCTACCTTCTGAAACATCACTCTTAAACATCAATGTAAGTTTAAACTCACTCACATTAAGTTTTAGCATAATATGGATAAATATTTCTATTTAATTATCTTTATCTCCCATAAGAAATTCTTCTAAAGGCCATCTTTGACATTCTCATCTCTTAATACAACCAAACTTAGCCCCATAGTGTAATCAAAGGTCAAAAGCCTTGTGTATTCAAAGAGACAAATATAGAACTAATGTCCAAAACAGATAAAGCAAAGCTATATTTATTTTTAAAGAATGCATTTGTCCAAAATACATGGAGCATTTTATGTACCCCGTGTGGAAGTGTATTAACATGTTCACTTTTGGCAACTCGGTTATTTCTCTGAGGTTATCACCGAAACAACTAGATTCGTGTCAGCTAGAATAAGCTAATGTAATCTAGCTCTCTTCTTCCATTCCTTCTTTCCTTCAGTATCCACTGAGCTTTTATCATGTGCAAGCACATGAAAAACACACACATCATACCACTCAAAGCCACGTGTTCCTAACTAGAGGCCTCCAGCTAGATTCTAATGGAAGAACAAAGGTAAGTTCATAGAGTATTTGCAAAGTTTCTTTTGCTTTACTTCACATATTTTTATTTAGGAGCAGATCTATTTTAAGTACTAGAGTTCCGTCAGGATATAAAACATAAAAATATAAAACAGAAAGAAAATGCTGCCATCATGGGAGGACATCTACACAAACCATCCCTCCAACTTCTTTATTTCCGCATTTAATTTCACCGGCTCTGAACTGATTCAGATAATGGAGAAAGCTGAGAAGATAGCAAAGACAAGATCATGGAAAGGGAAACTTAGCATGGTAAAGATTAGTAAAAGACTAGAGGTTTCCTAGGTGCGACAGAGTTCAGCACATGCTACCCTAACATAGGGCAGTTGGCACTTGAGAAAATGGGAGAAGTAGGAAGAATAGTCTTATTTCCTCATCTTCCCACTCCATGAAACAGCCACAAAATTTAGGGATGTCACTCTCTGGTTTTCTTCATCCCTTCTCCCCTAAAGCAAATCAGAGGTCCCTCATTTGAAGTGTACTCGCTTTACACAGGGAGGAAAAGGAGCATCCCTGTCTCTGAAGACAGGAAAAAGCAGCAAATAATCCAGGAAGGCCTTGCTAAATCCCTCCCAGCTGATTAACATTAGATCATACTTCCTTAGCCCAACCAGTTAGTCAAAACTATCTACTTCTTTATCAAACCTAAATGTAAATCTACTCCTATTGTGCTTATCTTTGGATCTTCATTTCTGAAGTTGCCAGTGTCATGTGCAATTTACTACATCAATTTATATACTTCCCCCTGTTCAGTTGTCTTTTGTTAGGAGGCCTTAGCCTGTATTCTGCTGGTCTAACAGAATGCCACCCACTGAGTACTTTGTAATCAATAGACATTTACTATTCTCACAGTCTCAGATGCTGGAAAGTCCAGTAGTGTAGCAACTAGATGTGGACGGGGCCTTTGTGCTGCACCATGCCTTGGTTCAAGGGCCAGAGAACAAAGATGAAAGGAGAGAGAAACTCTGGGACAAACTCATCTTTTTATCAGGGGCCTACCCCTCAAATAACTAAACTGCTCAAGGGTCAGGACATTAATCCATTTGGGAAGAAAGAGCTCTAGTGATCGATCTCGTCACTTCCAGAGCACTCCACTCTTCATAACCTGACTGATTTCTAGGAGCAAGTTTCTACCGTATGAATTTCGGGGAACACATTCAAAAAATTGCACACTCTCAACCATGAACCCAGTGATGGGTGGCAAAAGATAACCTTCCCCCTCTCCCCCCCGCTAAAATCTACTTTCTGTGTTCCAACTTCCTTTGATTTTGGATGCTTCATTAGCACCCAGCTGTCAGCAGGTCCTCTGGAGGGAGCCCAAGAATTCCAAACAGGCCAAGTCTGCCATTTATAGGTATCTAAGCTTTCCGTCCAAATCCCTAGAAAACTGAGAGCTGGTTGCCAATGACGGATGGATCAATTGTTATCCTTAAAGATCCATATATAACGAAGAATAACAACTATAATCCTAGGTAATTACACAGCTCCATTGTCCTCTAGCTCCAGTTTGGCATCATCACCAGAGCTTCAGTAGACACAAGCCTCTCCTCTTGCCTGCCTCGTCTGCTAATTGTGCACACTTGATTCAGTTGTACAAGGATGGGCTAGCAATAGCTGCCACCCAATTTCTGGAACTTATTATTATTATTATTATTTGAAATCATTACTCCACCCCCACCCCGAAAAAAGACATTAGAGAAAACTGAGAAGAGCCAAAATCTTAGGTGAACATTTTTCCACTTTGGCTCTAAAGTTTTAAATTAGAAACATTACAAATGGAGATCTTAGGATAAAGTTACTGTAAATAAGATCTTTGTCTCCAAATGAGACTAGCTCCTCAAAACTCCTTTTTGTTTTTGACTTGCGCTGTTCAGCCCCACTTTCAGTGAAATTCAATCACATTCATTAGCATTTCTAAAGATGTAAGCTACTCAAAACAGCTGCATTGTCTTCCCTTTTCAACTAAAACACAGCTTTTCCTTCTAAAGGGAGAAACCTCCCTTCACTTACCCCATTCTTTCTGCTTGGCACCCATAATTTTCAATGGTAGAGCCAAGCCTCATGAAACAGGAAGTGCAATCCCATTTGATCTCACTTGAAAGAAATTGTAAATACTTGGTAAGGAAGGAAACAGGGACTCAAAGAAAAAATACCAAAAAAAAAAAAAAAAAAGTGAGACAAAGTAATAATCGTTTAAATGAACTAAGTCTTTGTCTTTGGAACTAAATCCTCATTATTAGGGGTATTTAATATGTTCACTATAAGAAGCAGACCCCTACTGATCAGTTCTTTTCCTCTCCTTTTTCTGGCTATTTTGGCAATAAAGAGGAAAATATTCCATCTTTTTCATCTTGAGTTATAAAATTAGCAGCCTTTTTTAAAGCCAAGTATTGACGGAACTAGTATTGTAAGAAACAAGGGCTTACAAATTAATTATTTTTGCTGACTTGCAAAACCATCTTTTGTGATGTCCAATTTAAAACTTTGCCTGTAATTCAATTGTGAGCCCAATTCTGTGCAGTTAACACCTAAAGAAAATACACTGTTATCTACAAACGGAGATGGGGCATACAGCAATCTGAGGAGAGCAAGTACTGGAGCCGCCTTCTAGAAAAGGTCTGCCATGACCCATGCAGATGTCTGGTTTTTCAGAACAAGGCACTGGGGCCCTCACTGATTTCCAGTCCTCCTCTGATGTAGAGATCAGGAGGATGATGGGAAATTTAGAAACAAGGAAATCAGTTCCTTGTCATCACATCTGAACAAAACAAAAGACAATGTGAAGTTGAATCAAACGTCTGCTTCCAGTAGATGTCAGACTGAATTAAAATGTTCTATTTATATAGAAAGTAGACCTTTATATAAGAACTATGGAAAAGGAAGCAATTCATTAAGAAATTTACTAGAAGTAACTGAGTCTGGTAATACAGAAGATAGGAACAAAGGCATCAGAATTCTTGATACACTAATGGATTTTTTAAGAGTGTTTCACATATAATTTATCCAAATTATTACTCTTGTAAAATTAGTAAGTCCCTAATCAGGTGTGTCAGAGGCTAGCAACTTGCTAGGTTGCTAACATCTAAGTTAGGTAGAAACATTAGAGGCAGTCAGACAGTGTTAGGTCCTGAAGGGAGTCAGTACAGAGGATGAGAACACATTACAGCTGTGCCTCAAGACCCATCCATTGAAGGCCAGACCTCAAATTAAAGATGAAATGACCAGGCCCATATAACTCCCCAAGTGATAAGCAATACATTGAAGATTATACTATAATTGGTATCACTTGGTCCAAGAAAGTCTAAATAGACACCAGCCACCAGGTAGGTGACCAGGACCTCCTGGTCCATCACTTCCTAAAAAAAAAAAACTTTTGTTCTTTCCAAGTACACTTGCTACATGACCTGTTTCCCCACTGGATCAACATGACTTAAGCAACTATACTTGTAATCTTATTGGTTGATCATAGTTTTGACCCATGTTGTGATTTTGCTCTATAAAACTTCCTCTGTAAAGTGGGGTCCTCAGCAACCCACTTTCAAGTCATCTCCTATATCTCAGGAGCTCTTTCTCAATAAATATTTCCTACTCTTAGCTTTCATTATTCCTTAGAATTTCTTCCTTGATTTTGAGAACACAAACTTGGCATACTTGATATTTAGCAAGTTGGAAGTCATATTATTTCTTCTCTATCAATAGGACCTGAAAAATCATTTCACTTTATAGAAACTACTTTTGACCTGGGATGAATGTCTCCAGTTGAAAAAAAACAAAACTTAAAATCTGATTCTAAGATGACAAATGAAAATCAGACCTATTCTAAAAATTGTGTGACATGTAACTCCTTCCTAAAAGAATTTCCAAATTCATGCTTATGGGGCAAAGTAAGTCAGAAATGTCAAACTACAAGTGACAAGTACTTGGAGAAATGCTTCTTCAGACACTCCGTCAAGTCCTTACACAAACGAACTTAACTTGCCAGCATTCATGAGATGTAACTGAAAATTCTGGCTGGCTACACCATTGTTCAGGGGTGCTGATGGAACAAGACCTTTGTGAAGGTACTTACAGGATCCACTCCAGGAGCTTTAGCAAGTTCATGTTTAGGGTACTCTCCCAGGTGGATAAAGACAACAGTGTTCCCTTGTGCTATCAGACCAAAAAGGGGTTTCGCTTGCAGAATGGAAATAGCCTCTTACTATGAGCTGCTCAAGGCAACTTTCCTGAGTCCTGGTCACAGCAGGTACAGAGATCCAAGGAGCAAGTGCAGGGTTCTAGAAGGTTCCAACCACTTGGCATCAAACTTTTTGAGGCACATTCCCCTTTTTCAGAACTCTCATTTTAATTTTGTTCTGCTGGTCTGTCTTCCTAGAATGTGTGATCCTTTACACTCTTGATATATTTTCTAGGAAAATAAATACACCAAAGTTAGAGATCACCGATAGAATGGAAACAGAGATGTATGGGTACATGTCTCCCTTCTGGAGGTAAGTATAAGGACCACAATAATATTACCTGTCTTTTATTGACCTCTTATTTTGTACCAAGGACTTAAAATGCATCAACCTCTAATTTCTGCAACAACCTTATGAGAACTGAGATACAAAGAGGCAAAATAGATGAAACATCTGTTAACCTACAGCTGGCAAGTACTCTTACAGACAAGTACTCAAGTCTGTCCATCATTAGTCCCATGCACTTAATAGGATATTGTATCTCCCTGTTTTATAGTGATTAAAATAGTGACTTTAACCACTAAGACAGTGGTTGTCTGTCTTAGTCAAAAATTTTCCCTCTATATTTTTATAGTACTGCAAATGGAATAATTCAAATCACTTGCCAAAATTCCCACATGACTTTGTGACTTATATAGTCCAGGCTCTAGTAATCTCATTTAAATTTAAACTCTCTAGAACACAACTAGCCAATAGAAGTTTTGGCAATAATGGAAATATTCTAAAAACCCTCTGTTCTATAAATTAGCCACTAGTGGGGCTGGCAAGTTAGCTCAGGGTCTAAAGCGCCTGATTAGGCAAAGTTAGGCAAGTGCAGGGACTGTGGTTCGATCCCAAGCATATGCCATGCCAGGCCTGCCCCCAGGGTGGGCAAAGCTGGCCACAAAAAAAGGAACTGTTTAGTTAGTCACTAGTCACATGTGGCCACTTAGTACTTAAAATGTAGCTAATGTGATTAAGCAACTGAATTTTTAATTTTTCTTAATTTAAATTCAAATATGGCTAGCAGCTACCATATTTCTCCAGAAGGAAAGACATCACAGTCATTGAACTGAAGTTGTTAAATTCACTCACCAATGATTTTTGAGGGCTCACTACACAACCTGATTCAGCACTAAGCATTATACAGAAAGTAGTGAAGCAAACTGGCATAAGTTTCTGACCAAAGGGGACAATAAGAGCCAGAGAGGCTGAAACAACCAGAAAATGTGTCATCACTTTTCATGGAACTTAGGAAGGACACAAAGCTCCTAAAAAGGAGCTGAGTCACAACTCTACTGTGTCAAGTGTTGTTGAAAAGATAAAATGAGGAAGAAAAAAAAAAAAAAAGATGGATGTGTCTTTGCCAAGATACTTTACGTCTAATCAAGAATAATTTCAG
>NDGM011194987.1:0-10589 GCA_002564305.1 Octomys mimax
GCTGCGCCTGGGCTGGGACTGGTCCCGCTGGCGCCGGGTAGCAGGAAGCTCTCCGCACACTCACCAGACCTGCGCTGGAATTGGGTCTCTCAAACTTCTTAATACCACTCCTATTACTCTTTTGCTACTCATAGTTATCCATTTGTTCTTTCTCTGCCTTACGAATAACATCTAAACTCCTTAACATGATGCTCAAGGTCATTTTTTTAAACTTTATGTTTTTGTTACAGGGACTCGCTACACAGCTTGGACTTACAATGTTTCTCCTGTTTTCAGCCTTCCCAGCGATGGGATTCCAGGTACGTGCCACCATGCTTGGATTATGTCACCAGTTCAGCACACCCCAGAGGCAGGGCTGGCATGGAATGTGGGACCAGGATCAAACCCAGGGCCCTGTGCTCAACTAAGCAGGCACATAGTCTGCTTAGTCCACTAAACTGTCTTGCAGACCCACAAGGTCATTTTTGATATGGTTCTCAAACTTCTTTTTCAGAAGAATGTATATATATATATAATTTAATTGAAACATTTTCATACATGCATATAAGCATAATTTCCCAATATTATAAACATCTATGTACTTCAGCCAAGATGAAGTACTAACTCCTCTTCAAATTTAATTTCTTCAACTTCTCTCTGTGATTAACATGCTCTGCCTCCCCTAGAATACTAGAATTTGTCTTCCCTCATATCATCCATAGACATCATAGGCAATGGGATTCTATCACTCCAGGAAGTGCCCCATATGTGTCTAGCTATAACTTGTTCTTCACTGAACTCCCAAGGTTACTGCATTCCAGGCTTTACTTTTATTGTTAAGGATATTGATAAATTGCAATAAATAACGAGAGGCAAAGCAAATCCCTGACTGGTGACTTGTTTTCTTAGCAAAGGGACTTATGTACTTTTCTTAAGTATCCTACAGAATATAACACATTAATATATGACAACTTTGTCATAATTACATTTATAACCTATTACTGTGCACAGTCTGTAAAGCACATAAACTCTAAGATGGCTGATTGTATGCCTTACCATTGTTAACCAAATAAATCTAGGACTGGAATGAGGATCCAGCAATGACACTTTGTCAAAGAGTATGAACTCAGTGTAGGTTCATCACAAAGTCATAGCCTTCCATTCAATAAATGAACATTCAATCAATGAAAACTTAAATCCATACACATTAGTATGTGAAAAAGGAATACAGGCAAAACAACAAAATTCCAATCAAAATTCTATGTAGTTGAAAGTCTAGCAATGAAAGAAAACCTTATAGAAGGAGAGATAAATGAAAAAAAATGCTGGAGAGATAGCTCAGAGGGGTAATTGTCTCTCTGGCAAGGTCAAGGAACTGGGTTTGATCATCAGTACCACATGGGGGAGGCTGAGACAGGAGGATCACTATGAGTCTGAGCTATGTAACATGACCCTGTACCAAATACAAAAAAGATTAAAAAATAAAAATAAAAAGAAGGGGGATATAACTGAAGACACGTGTTTTGTTCTGAGTAAAAAATTGTATTCTTGATAATTCAGGAAGTTTGTTGAGGAATTGGAATTCAGCAAAATAAAAAGAGATTTGCTATGCAGTATACAAGTCCAGGAAGAGAGCAGAGATGCAACCAAGCACATAAACACTAGACTGGGAAGGAAACATGGCTATAATTCTATCTCAGCCACTTTCTTGCAGTGTGATACCTGACAACCATTGAAACCACAGGACATCAGTTTCCTGATTGGTAAGATATTGTGAGGAGACAGCATCTCAAGGAAGTTCACTGTAAACCTAACAGCATGTGATCCAAGATTCTAATAGGCAGGGTTACTTTGTGTTAGATGAAGGAGAACAGGGAATTACTGCAAAGCCTTTCGAGTTACTCTAGCAGTGCTGGCACATAGCAAGGTATAGACAGCACCTAGGATCTAAATTCACTTTTATTTAACCGCATTTTACATAATGATCACAAATAAGAAACTTTTCTATAGTATAATACATATTTCAAAAGAGAAATGAGGGTACAAGGCAAAGAGTAAGACGGAGGAGTGAGGAAAGGGAAATAAACTGATGAACTAGCCACCCTGGGTTAAGGCATCTGACAACCATTCCTAATAATATTAAGCATCAGAGTTAGAAAAGAGGTTCGTTCTTGAAATTGAACAAAAGAATTAGCTAGAAAAATGATCTCTCACTTGTATCATCACTCTCTGACACAGAAATTCCTAATGTTATCCAGCCATATCTAAGTATTGGATCATATGTAATTTATAGAACAGTATAACATAGAAAGCCTAAAGCATTCCAGTTGGTGACATCTGAACAGTATGTGATGGATGAGTTTTCCAATTGGTGTATAAAGTGGACAAATGATTCACAAATAAACACCAAAGAAGATATGTTGTCAATTAATGTAGAAGGTCATCATAGTCCTGGAAAATAAGGATCGTTTCTTTCTTTTATTATAAGGAGAAAAATGATAAAACTATGAAACTGAGTTTCAAAACAGGTTAGAAGGATAGTTACAACAGATGATACATTGCATATTATTGCCTTTGTATTAGTTAATCAGAGTACAAGACTTAGGCAGTATTTGCTTATGTCATTCATGGGTAAAAATACTTTTAGTTTGGGTGGCATGAACCTTTTCACTTTTATTCAAATGCTTAAAATGAATTTACTGGAGCAAGTAGCATCTGGCTAAACTAATTTCAGGCAGTCGTCAGTTATTTTGCTGCAAATAGTTGATAGAAATGACCAAAGAAAGGAGAAGCAGTTTCACACAGCAATGATTCAATACAACTGGTACTTTAATACAAACATAGAGATTAATCTCCATAGAGGCTAACATCATTGGTACAAACAATATCATTTGTCATTCAGGTCCCGGCATATCGCCAGTCTGGCTGCCAGGAGAATCGAGAAAGTAGCTGAGGCATTTTACTAAGAGACATTGTAACAATACAGTCCTTTAAAAAGTTTGCAGTTATTCATGAATTCCTTAAAAGCAGAGTTCAAGACTCTTTCTTTTCTTTCCTTTCCTTTCCTTTTCTTTTCTTTTCTTCGGGGATTGAACTCAGGACCGCATTTTTCTATTGAGCTATCTCCCAGCCCTCAGACCACTTTAAAGAATACTTTTACTCCCTTTTGTTTGAGTGTTCACATTAAAGCTTTCTATTTTTCTATAATGCCAGGAACTACAGACATTCTTTAAATGCTTATATCAAATGACAACCTCTTAGATATTGGAGAAACAGTACAGCAAATTTAGTGTTCCAGGAAAGTAAATTACTATTTTCTTCAATATTTCTTTATGAGACCATAATGCAATAAGAGATATGAGTAAAAAAGAAGCCACAAACCGATTATGACTTCTCCTTTAATCTATTGGAAATAGGTTCATCATGTAATGTTTAGCTGTTTTAGGCAACAGTAACATTATGGGTATTAACATCATTTTTTAATCCACACTGCTAAAAACTGTGATAATAGTTTCTATAATAATTTAGCTAGATATTTTCAAAGAATTCCAAATAAATTCCTCCCCACTTCTTTCTTTATAACTTCTTATTGCAGGAAATACATATTAGTATAAGAGGCTTCTCAGGCATTACTGATACATGATTCTTGCATAAGAAAAAAAAGTCAGATTGTGTGTGATTCCGTTTACAGTCCCAATTTTGAAATATATGTATTTGCATGCATACACATAAAGATTAGTGATACTATATACCAACTGTTAACCAGTAGTTATTACTACTTTAAAAGGATAGACTTATATTGTTCTTTGTTTTTATATTTTAAATTTTATATTTACTAAAATATTTTAATTTTTATAACTACAAAAATCACTTCATACTAATTAATTCAAAATATTGTATTCTCATTTGAAAAAAATTTGCTAGCTCCCCATACATATAGCTATAGATATGTACAGGTAGCTACAAACTCAAATTTTTATTTCAACCATTCAATATCCATGGTATTGAGGAATCTTTGGAAAGAATTAACCAACTGTTGGGCTGTAATGCTGATATATTGTTGAATGGCTGCTGGGTATAGTGCTCCTGTAATCCAAGCACTCCTGAGGGTGACACAGAATGATTCCTGCAAGTATGAGTCTAGCCTGGCCTACAAAGTGGGTTCAAGACCGGCCTCAGCTGCATAGTGAAATCCTGTCTCAAAAAAACAACAGCAAAAATCATCATTGAGTGGCTTTCAGAAGGCATTACTCAGTTGGTAGGAGGAAGTATTTTGGCTCCTAGCTTACAGACAAATTCATTTTCTTGCCTCCAAGGACTAATTAGATTGGAAAAATAAAGTTTTCTTTAAATTTGTCAATTGGTAATACTGACAGATTTAATGTGTATCAGACAGTTTGAGTAACTAAGGAGCCACACCATATTCTTCCATTAAAAGATACCATAACATAAAATGTGGCATACATTAATTTGAATATTTACTACATATGTAATCACACTAATACCATCACTATCACTATAAGTTGAAAATGCATTTACCAACTTTTAGCCCAAGATGACACATAAAGCTGAGTCATGAACCTCAACTGAAGTAATGGATTTGTAATGGAAATTCTGACAATGTTAAGTATAGAAGGATGAACAACACAAACTATGATAAAATCCTTGTTCAAATATAACACAATTGAAAAGTAAATCCAAGGGCTGTGAATAGATCAGTATTTTAAGCCATTTTCCATCACATTTGAAATTCAAGTATTCCATTCAAAGCATTACCTGGTTTTTCAGAGTTCTTGCTTTATTTTTAAAAATCTGTAGATATTAATATCTTATGTAGCTCCATATAAAACTTTTTGTTTTTGCTTTATCATCTGCAGAGAATCTCAATGAAGCTTTCATGAAATACAGAAATTGTTATTTCTGTCTGCCCTTGTTATGCATTTTTAATATCCTTGGCAATGTACATGCTCAGTGAATTCTGACAAATAAAGAAGGGCCCATCAGATTTTGAATTACAAAGCCTGTTACAGAGGTTTGCTTTAGAAATTTCTGAGTAAAAAATAGAAGATAACATTGTTTCACAACAGTTTAATTAGCACTTAGCCCTGACTTCATGACAAAGGCAAGCTTTCTTTTTTCTTCTATGCAAATATTTTTTAAAGAAGCAAAACTGAAGAGAGAATCAAGTACTTTTGTAAGGAACCTCCAGCAAAAGCAAGTGGCAGTTGGTATTTATGATTTGTACTGTTTGGGAGGAAATGTAGGTCCCTGCTCATACTAGATGCTAGACCAGTGTTGCTGTACCACAGAGCTATAGCCGTAGATCTATATATTTTATGTTAAAGAGGAAAACATAAAATAAAGCTTCAAAACAAGATAATAGGATGATAACAATGGTTAATATATTCCATATAGTTATCATTAACTTAAATATTCAAAGTACAAGATTTAGGCATTTAACTTTCCAAGCATTATTAGCACAGACTTTTCAATGAACTGAGAGAAATTAGTTAGATAGATCTATCTATCTATCTATCTATCTATCTATCTTCCTTCTTTTCTCCTTTCCTCCAGCCCAGTTTCTCTTTCCTTTTGAATACTTGTCTTCAAATTTTACAATATCTTTGATGCATTTTGGATCTTATGTACTCTTTCAGTGTCACTCTAGGGAAACAAAACAAACTTTGCACATGTATGTCTGGTTTATTTCACTTATGAGTACAGTCTTCAGTCCCATCAATTTACCTATTAAATTCTCCAGTTTATCCTTTTTTAATGGCTGAATAGTATGGTGTTGTATAAAAAGACCACATCTTTCATTCTACAGATGCTGGCCATTTGGGTTGTTTCTAAGACCTAGCCATTACAAATAGCTCCTATGAACATGGTAGCGCATACTTTGTTGGGTCAAATGGGACATCCAATTCTATCTTTTGAAGAATCTCCATACTGATTTCCACAGTGGTTGGCCAGTCTACATTCTCACCAACAGTGGAGAAGGGTTCCTTTTTGGCCCATACCCCCTGCAGGATTTGTTATTGGTTGATTTCCATTTCTTTTAAATCATTTTTAATTTTTAAATTAAATTTTTTTGAGTTTAAGATTATTGCAGATTCCCATGCACACATGAGAAATAACAATGGGTGCAATGAAAGCACAATCAGGATGGGGACTCTAGAGGAATCACGATGTACAGGACCCATGGCAAGGAGCCATCTGCTTCTCTTTCTGAGATTTGACACCAAGTCTTCTTAGACAATTGATCCATTTTAAACTTAGTTCACTGCATGGGGAAAGATATGAGTCCAACTTTAATTGCTGGCATATGTAGAGTCAGGTTTTCCAGCATCATTTATGAAAAAGGATAACTTTCTTGCAGTAAATGTGTTTCACATTTTTGTCAAAGATAAAGTGGCTGAGTGTGTCTGGAGTTTTTCTGCATCTTATAATAAGTTCCATTGATCTTCAGGTCCAATTTTGCCCAGTACAGTGCTGCTTTTTTCACAGTAGCTTTATAGTATAATTTCAAGTCAGAAATTTTATGCCTCCAATCTTATATTACTTATCCAGAATTATCTTTGCTATTTGAGGTCTCTTCTGCTGCCAACTGAATTTTAGGATTCTACTCTCTAATACTGTATGATATACTGTTGGAATTTTGATGAGAATTTAATTAAATATGTAAAACGGTTTTGAAAGTATGGTCATTTTCACTATATTGATTCTTTCTGCCAAAAACAAAGGTATATCTTTCCATTTTCTGATATCTACTTTAATCTCCTTTTTCAGAGTACTGTGGTCTTCAATCCAGAGGTGTTTTACATCTTTTATAAGATAATTTCCTAGATATTTCATGATTTCACATAGTATTGTGAAAGGTGTTGTGTCCTAATTTCTCCCCCAGTGACTTTGTTATTCATGTACAGGAAAGCTATTGATTTTGGAGTGTTGACTTTGTATCTGGTTATGCTATTGAATTTCTGTATTAAAACCTAGCATTCTGGAGTGGAGTTCTTGGGATCATCTATGTAGAATATTACATCACCTGCAAATAATGATGTTTAACTTCTTCCTTTACTATCATTACTATTTTTCTTTGTTTCTCTTCTGTAATTACACTGGCTAAAGTTTCAAGGATTATGCTGAATAAGAGCAGAGATAGAAGACATACTTGCACTATTCCTGATTTTATAGTGGAGCCTTCCAGTTTTGACCATTCAATATGATGTTGACATTTTGGTTTGTCATAGATGGTTTTTATCAAATTGAGATCTGATAAAATCAGTTCTAATATTCTGCATGTTCTTTTTATCATGAATGTATGCTAGAGACTTGGTCAAAAGATTTTTCTGCATCTACTGAGATGATCATTTGATTTTTGTCCCTGGCTATATTAATATGGTGTACAAGTATTAATTTACACATGTTGAACCACCCCAAATCACTGGGATGAATGTTACTTGGCCATGGCATATAATCGTCTTAATGATTTGCTGTATTCCGATTGCCAGTGTCTTCCTAAGATTGTTGCATTTATGTTCATTAGGGAGGTTGGCCTGAGGTTCTCTTTTTTAGATGGGTTCTTCTCTGGTTTTGGTATCATGGTACTGCTTGCTTCCAGGACTGAATTTGCAAGTATTTCTTCCCCTTCAGTTTCCTTAAAGAGTGCAAGTAGTAATGGTTTTAGAACTTCTCTAAATTTCTTTTTTGTTGTTGTTTGGATTTCTTATAGAATTCAGCAGTGAATCTCTTAGGTCCTGGGATTTTTTGTTTGTCTTTGTTNTTTTTATATAGATCGATATTAGCTTATTTACCATTTTATATCTTCTTGATTCATATGCATCTGGGTAATTTATACGTATCTAGGAATCCATCCATTACTTCTGCATTTTCCATCTTAGTATATATTTTTTCAAACCAGTATAGATGATATTCTGGATTTTCACAGACTTTATTGTGATTTCACCCTTTGCATTCCTAAAAGTGTTTGTTTGTTTTTGCTAAGGTTGGATATAGGATTTTCAATTTTATTTAATCTTCTAAAGACCCAACTCTTTGATTCATTGATTCTTTGTATTCTTTATTTAGTCTCCAGTGCATTAATTTCTGCTCTGATCTTTATAATTTTCTCCCTCCCCCTGCCCAGGTACCGGGTATCCCACTTGGCATCTTTTATTTGCCAGGCAGGCACTTATGCCGCTGAGCTATACACCCTGGCACTTATGATTTTTTTAAATGTATTTAGGGCAGAGTCCACAGGGTCTCATTACATAGATCAGACTCATAGTGATCCTCCTGTTTTCAGCTTCCCAAGAGCTGGGACTAGAAGCATGCACCACCATGCCCAGTCTCAGTCCCTCTCTCAGTGACTAAGGGGACAGTGCCAGTCCAGTACACTGGGGATTGAAAGCTAGTCCCTAAGCCTGCCTAAGCAGGCACTTTAGTCCACTTAGCTAACTGGCCAGCCCTTATCTCCTGCTTTTTTACTCCAGTCAATATTAAATTCTTGTTGAGATGGCTCAGCGATCTAAAGCATCTACTTAGAACAAGCTAAGCTAAGCAAAGCACAGGGACCATGGTTCAGTGCCCCAGCACCACATGCCACCCAGCTCCGCCTCTTGGTGGGCTGAGCTGGCCACACACAAAAATAAATAAATAAATAAAATTTTTAAAAAATATTAAATTCTTCTTCCCTCATCTAGCAGCTGTACTGTCATTGTTTCATGAACCCCTGATATTTTTAGAAAACTCTCTTTTCATGATTTCTAACTGTAAACTTCTTTATATCTGAGATCCAGTCCTCACATTGACTTAATCCACTGTGAATATTTTTAATGAAATTTTTATTCTCCTTGATATCTCCTTATAATCTACTTTATGGATTTCATTTCTTTCCTATGGTAAGCATTCATCATTTCCATACTTTTCTTAAGTGCATCTATGTTTTGTCTGTATCTGCTCTAGAGTCACTAAGCATGGATTTGTTTGTATATATCATCTATGAAGTTACCTGAGAAATTATTTCTGACTTTATTTTTTTTCTAGAGCTTCATTCAATTCCTTTGTTGTTACTACTTCAGAGAGGCCAGCTATGTGGCTTTCAGATTTTCTCACCTCATTGGCCCCTGAGTTTGCATTGGTGAACTGGGTGTCTAGTGTTGCATCCTTGATTCAGTATTTTCCAATTTTCTTTTCTTTTTTTCATTTATTTCCTGGGTGAATCTTATAAGTTGTGTATGGTGTGTTGCTTTATTGACAGTATTTAGAACCTTTAGAGAATGACTCCTCTGAGCTATCCTCTAGGCATAGCCTGTGATATGGTTTATGTATGTGTTCCCCAAAGCCTCATGCATAGAGTGGCTTCTGTAGTTTGTGATTGATTACTGTGGGTGTGGATGCTGCACCCACACTGGGTCAGATAATTTACATTACAATGTAAGGAGGGGAGAGAGGGTAGCTAGCTGCCTGAGCTGCTGCCCTTCCCTTTGCTCTCTGCTCTTTGCTGCCTCCATGAAAGGTTGCTCTCTGCTATGTGCTGTTCTGTCTTGGAGCCAACTGAGAATGGACTGAAACCTCCAGTAACTGTGAGCCAAATAAACCTTTCCTTCTTTCATTTTGAGAGTCGGGTATTTATCCCAGCAATGAGAGAATAGTAAGTGAGATAGCCAGATTTTGGATTTTCAGTCTTTTCAAGATCTTATTTCTTCAATTTATTGGAAATTAGAAGTGGTTGTTTATATGTTTGGCCCAGCCCTGGTTCTTTGGCACTTTGTCACATTATTTTCAATGACCCTTTGTCAATCGCAGCCTTCAAATACCAGGAAGAATAGCTGTTTAGAACAATTATGTTACTTTTAACTAATGTGATATAATGAGCAATAACAGTAGTAAAAACACAAGGAGGCTAGAAAACACATTCACATTCATAAAAATACATCAAATAATAAAGGAAACAAAAAAAAATCCAAAGTCATTACGACAACTATCACAAACAAGAGAGACAAAGGGGGAAAAAAGTCCACTTCCAGGTTTGTATCTGCTGTCACTAGTTCCATCTAGCCTAGCAGCTCCCCAGCTGGGCTGAGGTCCCCAGAAATGCACTGATGGCTGCAGATCAAATGAATCTGTTCTCAGCCAGAGGGCATAGGACCATTGAGATCATCTACTGTCCCACCCCAAAAATACTGCTGACTTGTTAGGATAAATCAACATGGATGGGGACTCTGTCTCCCTACCTTGTCTACTCTGATGACTGAGCTCAGCTAGATCCTATCCAAGATGGCTCCCAGCCAACCATTCTCTTATGCAAGATGACTAAGCCCTCAACACTCACTGCCTGCAAATGAAATCCTTAACATCTACTACTTTGCATCTCTTTGTGGAGGTGTCTGCAGTCACTAGCAGTCACTGTGTGTCCACATGTTTAAATCACTCCTCTTGCACAATGAGTCCTTTCATTCTCTCTGTGCACTTCAATTTATACATGAGATCATTTCAGATCATTCCATCTCCTTCCACCTTGTGTCTTCTGTCTTTCACTGCAGTGTCTAGATGGCTCTTTCTCTGCTGCTTACTAATTTCCATTTTGGTACCTTACCTGATTTTTTTTT
>NDGM011195004.1:0-11084 GCA_002564305.1 Octomys mimax
CCCACCCCATGACTGCATGAGGCTTTGGGGGGACAACTAGACACAAACCATAACAGATGCCATGATAAAAATTATAAATATATGAAAATTATATACGAACTATGTATATAGAGAGAGAGGGAGAGGGAGAGAGGAAGAGAAGTGGGGAGGGAGAGAGAGAGAGAGAGAGAGAGAGAGAGAGAGAGAGAGAGAGAGAGACACTACCCTTCCAATCTCCAGATTCACGTGCTCAGCTGCCCTCTGAGTAGCCCACCTAGATGCTGTAGAGAGACCACAGATGGCGTGTTCTGATTATTTAACTCTAGTGTTGTTTCCTTCAGGACACCAAACACAAAAAACACCGTGCGCTGAGCCTTTAAATCTAGGATCTTTCCCCACTTTCCCCCTTCCCACTCAGTGCTTCAGTCCCAATCCCCATGTCTTTCTAGAACCCTTTGATTTCTTTTCATCTCCTCTTCATATCCCTTCATCCAACCAGCTGTAATGATTCACATGTTCTATTTAAGGAGTTTCCTAAATAGACTCATCTGTCTCCTTGCCAGGCACTTCTGTATACGACCGCCACTCCGGTCTACTAAAAACACAGCTCTAAACTTTTAATTACCCTAGTAAAAACTTTTAAATGATTTTCCATTGCTGTCATGAAAAATTCAAGTCTTTAGTATGGCCTCCTAGGCCACAAATGAGCTGACCTTCTCCAGTGGGTGGTGTTCCCCTCCCAATCCCTTATACACATCATGATTTTGATTGTTACTGCCTCCTGTATGTGGTGTTCTTATATATTCTTCTCTTCTGCATGGAATAGTGCCTTTTTATTTTAATTCATCTAATGGCAACTTATCTTAGACATTTTCCAGCTAGGTATTTTATTCCCAAATTCCTTCACTAATTAGACACTTGGCCAACTTGTTTGTTTCCTTTTTGGAAAGCTGTCAATGTTTATAATTATTATTTGTGGGTTATAAAAATGTGTATTTTCTTTCTTAAAATGGTTTCAGATAAGTGAAAATCTTATTTATTCTTTCTGTGAATTTATCTTCACTCCCTTGGCTGGTACTTCTCACAGTGCCTACTGTCTGGAGAGTGACTCACCTACAAACACCGCATTACTCCACTTTAAGATCAACAGGGAATAGAAAATAGACACCTGGAAAATTAAAGAGAACAACTGAACCACCAATGGATGTGGCCATTTCTTTCACCAGAGGGAAGCTCTTCTGGGCAAGGAGGAAGCTTTCTCACTTCTCTCTTGCAGCCTCTCTTTTCTTCAGAGGCTCTGAGGGAAGGCAAGGAAAGATCCCATCAGCTGGGAGAAAGGTAAAAGAAGGGAAATCTGAAGCAGGATCAGGACTGGGCTCTGACCATGTCCCAACCATGGAGTGTAAAGGAAGCCCCAGACTCCCTCTCTGATCTGGTACATTGTAGAGATCCTGACTATGGTTTGAGCTGGCATGATAGAACTAAGTGTTTGCATTCACAGAGGATTGATACCAGTTAATACCCTTCTTGGTAAGAATCATATTAAATAATAAGAAAAACATCTGTCACTAACTTTAAATGATGTTGTTACCAGGGTACCATTGAAAGGTGCATGCACAATCTCATTCTTCACAGAAGTGACATCAAACAGGTGATGTTTTTGCACTGAATTATAAGTGAGGAAACTCACACAGGTGGAGTTCATTGCGCTTCCCAGTAACTTGCTGTTGAAGGTATCAGAGCCACCGACCAGGTCCTTCAAGTCTGCTTGGAGAACTGGACTTTGAGTTACTGTTCATTGCTTTATAAAACCAAAACTACAACAAAATAAATACATAAGTGAAAAAGAAAACATATCTGCTCTTCTTATTAAAGTTTTATGCAATCTTAGTAGGATGAATATTCTTAAAAATATTTTCCTTTAAATGCGACCACTTTCAGTGATATTATCCTTCAACCATTTTCTAATTTTCACCCAGGAAAACTGTCCAGCATTTGGTTTAAAAGTTGGAAATAGTATTTAAAAATCAAGTGTTTCCACTCAACTTAAAAAATGTAAGTGCACTGCGTTATTGTCCAATGCCAATACCTGTGGTTTGGACACAATCTTATTTCTTCTCTAACCTTTCACAGAGTACATATTTCATAAGGTTGTAATTTAGTCTTGGATTTGCATTGGAAGAAATCAAGCTTCATTGTCAGTAGCAGCTAAGGTATCAGGATGCTCCTGAATGGATAATAAGAACAAGCTCATGGGTAATACCAGAAAGGAGTAAATGGATTTTTGATTCAATTTTCAAAATGCTTGTTCATGTGGACAAAGTGGAGGAATTTTTATCCTGGAAAGTAAATCTTTGCTGTACACTAAAGTGTTAAAATTAAGGTTGCATTAATGCATCTGTGTGTGTGTGTGTGTGTGTGTGTGTGTGTGGCCGACTCAGGCCACCTTGAGTGCCGGGCTGGCACAGCATGTGGTGCTGGAGATCTAGCCTTAGTTCCTGCACACTTGCCTAAGCAGGCACTTTAGACTGCTGAGCTATCTCCCAGGCCCGTTAATGTATTTTCTTCCTTGATGGTGGGATATGCCTGCATGTGTCAAAATCAGCCCTGTGTCCCGGGCATCTCTATACCAGCCTCCACATGGTATTTGCAATTCCAACATTTTGAACAAAACCATCCTTTGAAGCTCAGTTAATATCCCTGGCTAGAATGCCTGAAAAAATAAGTTTATGTCTCAATACAATCTAGCAAGATAGAATTCAGAACGGTTTTATGGTTTTAAGAGGAGAGATGAGTGGGCTATGAGTACTTTAAGCAGACTGTCTTAGCTTTTGGTGACAGTTTGTAGAGGTTTCAGGTCACAGTCGGCTGGCTCCAGGGAAGGTAACAAGGTGGGGGCAGTGCAAGTGAGAACAGGCTCATGGTGTGGGAAGTAGGAGGCAACGAAGCAGAGAAACCACCTTTTTTCCATGCCTTGACATCCCATCCATGGTACAAACCTATAGACAGAGGTCACCCACACCCAGAGTGGGGCTTCTACTATTCACATCGCATGGACTAATTTTATTCCACATGCTTTTAATCCCAGCAGCACACACAGTAGGTCCAGCAAGCTCCCAAAGCCCATCGCTGAGCCCATGTGGGTTTGGAGGGACCTGTAGACAGAAGCCATGACACACACTTAATTCAACATGTGGGTAAAGCAAATGCCATCTTTGGACTGGAGACTACCTTGAGAATGGGGAAAGAAAGAGACAGAGAAGGGACATGCAGAGGGCACTGAAACAACATGATATCAGCTTAGTTGCATTCTCAGTATTCTCTTCCACTGATCCTTATTTTCTGGTAGCTTCAAAGGAGTTTAGGAGAAAATGCTGAACCTCTGAGTGTGCTTCCGTGTACAACCCAGGTGTGCTCATGCATTGTGGTCATGGACAGGTGCAGACCAGATGCCAGAGCTAGACAAAGGTATAAAACCCATTTTTTTTTTCGCATATGCTTGACTTGATTGGCCTTATTTGATGGCTGGGATCATCCTGGGTCTCCTCAAAAATTCATATTTTGTCCCTCTAAGATAGATCTGAAATATATATTTTTGAAAAAAATGCTTCATAGATTCTCACACTCAGGCAACTTTGTAAATCAGATTAACAGATCAGAAAACAGACAACGGACAGATCAGAACAGATCAAAAACAGATAAGAAGAGACTTGCCAAAATAGCATTATGGTAAGATTTTCACCAAGTTAAAAATCCCAAANCATTATGATAAGATTTTCACCAAGTTAAAAATCCCAAAATCTCCACTCCAAATGCATGTTCTATTCACTGCACTAAGCCCTCCCCAACTGTGCTTTGATTTATCCAGCTATAAAATTGGCCTGGTGCTTTCTTCTCTTTTTTCTCTGTGATTTCCAAAGTAGGCGACAACCCAGGATAAATCAAATGAGTAGGGTGGGGAGTAAAGATTAGATTGCCCTGGTGTTAACCTTTTAATTAAATCAATTTCTTGTGCCTTTAATAAAGGGAGTGTCTAAATGGAAAACAGAAGAGAACTGCGGTGACATGTTAAATGCCCTCATTTACAGGGAACACAGAAAGCAGAAGAATCAAGAAGCCAGCGTTCTTCCATTTCACGGAGGAGTGGTCTAGAGGTTAGCACTCTGCAGAGACCTGGGTTGTTAGGAGAAGCCCTTCAGGGGCACAGATGATCCGCAGTGGCTCCATGCTGCTGGAGGAGGTGGGTGAGGCTTTCCCCAGAGAACACCTATTAGCAGGTTGGAGTGAGCCCAGGGAAGCAGGCTGCCTTGTTACTAATGGAAAATGAACTGTAGATGATGCAGTCGGAGAGCACCTCTCCAGCAGCCCAAGTTCTCCACTTGACATCACTCTCTGCATGGTGTTGCTTTTGGAATTATTCTTAGGCTGAGAATGAAGTCCACTTCCCTGGTTCTCCAAATGGCCGGTAGCCAAAGTGTTTCTGTATTCAGAACTAATTGGGGTGAGGCGAGGTGATGTGGTCAGCTCCCGGAGCGAGGGTAAAGGGAGATGTCTGGAAGGCCTATTTTTAGTTGCCTTGGCGCCTAAATTGGCCACTCAGATTGAGAGCAGCTCCAAGTGCTCAATAAGAGATCCCTAGTAGATGACACCTGAAATCAAACCTGGGCTTGCTGTATCATAGAAAGGCCATGTTTGTCAGTTCTCCTCACTTGCCCTACACTTCCTTTTATCAAAAGCAGTCAGACATGTTGGAAAACAAAGAAAGCAAAGTTTCAGAGGAGACAGGCTTGAGGTTGAATTCCAGGGCTGCTCCTCATTAGAAATGTGATTTATTGCTTAAATTCTTTGGGTTTTAGTGTTCTCTTCTGTCAGCTGAGGATAACAATTTTTCCCAAGATTTTTGTAAGAATTTATTTTTACATAACATTTGTAATTTAACTACATTAATTTGTTATGATCTAGCAGAGAAAGTTGTTGGATTATACGTCTTTGAGGACATGTTCCTGTTCTCCACATCCTCTTTTTCTCATGTTGTGCCCCACAAGTCACTATGAGACTTGGGGTGGGAAAAGAACTTAACATATGCATCAATAACTGAAAATGCCGGGAAGCAAATTTAAATTTCATACAGATCCTTCGTAGCCCACCCAGCCTCACAACCTTCACAAAACTTTTCTAATATCATCCTATGTGATTACTTTGTCACTAAAATTTCATGAGCAGTTTAATTCCACTAATATCTATTCCACTATGAATTTATTTTTTGCTACTTACACTTTTACTTATATTTTTTGAGCATCACCTTGCTGAAGGAAATTTCAGATGAATAAAACACACAACCCATCATTTCAAAACTTAAGATTGTATATGTATTTTCACGAAAATAAAGGCCAATCCCATACAATGATTATTGTGGCTAATGATGGGCCACATCTCTGACAGTGGGTCCCAGCAGAACATAACTCATAGTGATGAAGGGTCTCAATGTAAGGATTCCTTGAGGTATGCAATCACCCTATCAGAGTACTGCTGGAATTTATACCTTTCTTTTGGTCTTTTTTTTTTTTTTTGTGGAACCGGGGATTGAACTCAGGCCCTTGCGCTTGCCAGGGAAGCGCTTATTCCACTGAGCCATCTCCCCAGTCCCTATATACCTTTCTTTAAGGGATGCATGATTAGGATTGTTTCGATACATGTATCTTCACAGAGGAAAGAATAGATGCTAGGGAAACAGAGTAGAAGCCCTTAGCCACACAGGCAATGCAGGATGGTTTCTAAAGATGAATGTGCCATAATAGGACTCCAAATATTTTTCTGCATGAATGCATGCACTTACACTCATGTGTGTGTGTCCTAAGAGCCATAGTGCTATGGTTTGGGTCTAGGTGTCCCCACAAAGCCTGAAGAAGTCATGGGGCAGCTTGGCTTCTGGAGTTCTTGATTGATTTTTGATCCAGTGCTGGGATCGTGGGTGTGAGTGCACTGGGCAGACACTCTGCATAACAATGTGAGGAGGGGAGAGAGGTAGCTAGCTGCCTGAGCTGCTTCTACTCCCTTGGCTCTCTTGCTGTTTGCTGCTGCTGTGAGTGGTTGCTCTTTGCCTTGCGCTGCTTTGCCCTGGAGCCAGCAGAGCATGGACTCAAAGCCTCTAGCAACTATGAGCTAAATAAACCTCTCCTTCCTTCATTTTGGGAGTTGGATATTTTTCCCAGTAGCAAGAGAAAAGTAACTGAGACACATAGTTTTAGGAATAGATATTTTACACATTTAAACAAGACCAGCAAGTCTGGAAAGGAGAGATTATGTGGTTCCAATTCACTAATTGTTTTGCTATCTTTTTTTCTTTTTTATCATTTATATATTATCAAATAATCACATAAATCTAGAAAATTCTTTACTAAATCCTAGAAAAATTTTTTCTGAAGGCAATGATAGATGAAATCCAGTAGAAGTTCAGAAACATTTCTTACTAGGAGGTTATTGCTTTAATTCATATAGTTGATGATGAAATTCAGCCTATTCACACCATCACATAGTTGTACTAGAAAGATGCTTGTGGTAGTGGTAGCTCTCTACCAGGGAGGAGCTACACAGACATTAAGCAGAGAGCTGTCCTTGTGCTTGGTGCTGGGGCAAGGATGTGGTTTGAAAAATACATGATTCAACCTAATTGCATCCCCGGGCTCTCCAGCAACTGCACACAGGGCAGCCTCAGAATCATGTTTGATTGACTTGTATTTGATTTGGAAGTGGAACAGGGCATTATGAGCCCTGAGCTAAAGCTCAGGCCAAACCAAACTCCATCAGCGCACTCCTTAATAAAAACCCAAGGCCCCTGCAGGATTTGTAGGCTTCCTCATGCATCCGGTCATTGGAAATCAACTTCTGAGATGTTCTTTTCTTGCCAGCTGATGTCAGAGCTCCTTGGAATGTAGCCTATCTCTCCTTAACAAGAGATAAATCCCTGAGTTGGAGTACAATTTTACTGCACTCAGAGTTCAGCGAAATTGAAAGAGTTTGTAGAAAATCTAGTGTTATTTTTAGTCAACTGCTTTTCCCATGATTGTAGGGATTTTAAAAAGTATATAGTCGAGTAGATAGGAGAAGACTAATAAATGTGAAATGTGCTAAACTTTTGTGCTTTCCATTTTAGTGGAAAAGGTATGTGATTTCCAAAATCCAAATTATATCAAATGACTGCAGTTTCCCTACCCTAAAGCACAATGCCTACTCCAGGCCCCATGCCTTCTCCAACCTCTTCCCGCCATCTAAATGAAGTCAGGAGGCTTGGGAATGTCCACTCACCTCCTGACAAGAAGATATGGGAAGTCACAACAGCTGCAGGCATGAAGTGCACACAGGGAATGTCTCTTGTGGGCAAAAAGTCTGACAAAATATTGGCTAGAGAAACTGCTGCCAAGATCTGCATGGCCTCAAGCACAAGGCAGGAAGGATTATGTCATTCTGACGACTGACTCCTTCCTGTGAGTCTCGTGTGGCATGAGCCATGTGTCATGCACTGACCACACCCCTAACTGTCCTTGGGAGAATCACCGTTATGCATTCTTTTCCTACCAGGAAAGATGAACCTCAGAGATCATAAATAAATTTATCTCAAGACACTAAGTTAAGAAATGGAAGAACTTAAGAATTGAATTCAGGTCTAAGTAAATCAGTGTGTGTGTTTAAAAGGAAAAAAGAAAGCCTTCATTTTAAGCCCTTGAGGAAAGCTGAGATGTGCCCAATCATTGCTCTTCTATTTTCTTGTTTGGCTTGTTTTCATGTGTGTGATTCTTTGCACATTGTCTGAGTTCTCCCATGTACTTTTGTTTTTCTTTTTCCTGAAGGACCTGATCTCTTCCTGCTTGTTTCTGTAGAGAAGCACATTCTGAATTATGAGTAATACCTCCCAAAATGAATGCATCCCAAAGATGGGAGAGTCTCAGTGGAGCGTGGGAAACCTCCCTTAACCATACGAAGATGGTTAACTTACAATAGCTAATACCCTCCAAACAAATAGTAAACTGAAAATATTCTAATTTGAAAATGCATTTAATTCGCTTAACACTTCATAACTTTGTCTAGCTCCTCTTAAATGGACTGACAACATCTGTACTCACTATGGTCAAGCAAAATCATCTAACACAAAGCATAGTTTAGAACAAAATGATGCACACATGTGTGATTCGCCGACTCCCCATGACCCCAGATGACATCACGGTGAGGTCTGGCATCCTGCGTGTAGCCTCTTCTGATGGAGTGGCTTTCTGCACTGCAGCTCACTCTACCAGAACAGCCTCTTCAGACAGGACTGGCCCACTTATGGATAGCCTGGGGAAAGATCAAAATTCAAAGTACTGCTGTACTTTACTATTGTAAAGTCGAGTTTTATGTGAAGCCATCTTACATCAGAAATAGTCTGTATAGTGGAATGAAGTCACAGGTATATTTTCAGTAAATGTGATGGGAATCAGAGTAGAATTTTTCTCCAGAGCATTTCAAGCCACATTTAGCTGAACAAACTTCAGTAACTGGTGCTAGTAAGGCCTATGGAAAGAAACTAATCCACTTATTAAGTATGTGGTTCTTAGTATAACTCTGGGCCCACATGACAGCACTCAAAGTGCAGAGCAGGAGAGCATAGCCAAAGTGGCACGCCATCCAGTAGGGAGGGGTGACATGAGGGCAGCTGGGGATCAAGAACAGCTTGCAGTGGTGTGATGAGTTGAGGACATAGAAGGCACAGAGACCAGCTGGGGAAGTCAGGGGCTCTGCCCTTTGCCTCTCCAAAGAGCAAGGTCTGAGCCAAATGGAAAAATTCACAGAAAATAGACAGAAACAAAAGTAAGAGATTTAAGTAGGTAAAAGGTATTGTCCAAATACCTGGGACGCCTGCCAATCCAGGAGGTGCACGATAAATATTTATCACAAAGATTGTTATTCTTTTTACACTGAAAATAGTCTTGCCAATTTTGCCATGGCCAGACCTTCAATGTCAGGGCGAATCTCTGCGTCCTGCAGTACAGTGCTGTCCACTGCAGTGACCTGCTGCACCTGTGGCTGGGGAGCAGTCACCATGTGGCTGTGAGTTAGAATTTAATTAAATGAAAATGTGTTTACCGATAACACGTATATTGCATTTTGAAAGTTTAGCCTGAAAAAAGAAATGTCAAATGACTTTTTTCCCTCTTGTCATCCTTTCTTTCTGTTTATTAGTTGCTTGAGGAAGATATGATGGGTTAAAAAACTATAACATTTTTAAGGGAACAAATGACTCCCAATGAACTCACAGGAGAAAGCAAGCAGCACAGGACAGTAGGACACACATAAGCCACGTCTAGGCTAGGAAGACCCAGCGATGGTGCTTGAACAACTGACATCCATTCCGCAACACGCTGGAGATCAAGTCCAAGGTCAAAACATTGTGAGGATTAGACTGAACACCTCTTCTCAGTCCAGAAAGTGGCCTTTACTTCAGAAGAAGAGAAGGGGCACAAAGGCAGGCTTCACACATCGCTATGAGGACACCCACCCCTTGGGACTTAACTACCACCCAAAGGCCCGATCTCCCAATATCATTACTATAAGGATTATAGTTTCAGTGTATGCATCTGAGGGAACAAAATGTGCAGTCCTTTTCAGTGAGTTTCAAGTCTGTAAATCTAGAGTGAAGGATACTCAAAGAAGAGTACGAGAAAGTGGTGAGAGATAAGGGCCGAGAGAGAGAAGAGGAGCTAGATGAAGAAGCCTCACTGGGTTTCCTCTAAGGAAACAGATATGTGGAAGGCTACACCATTGGTCAATATCAAACCCTCCTGCAAAGTAAATCCACAGGCAATATTTTGTTTAAAGTCTTGAGGAATTTAGGTTTTGTGAACAAAAAAATCCTTTGGGTAGTATTTAGGTTCTGTCCTTGAGAACATGTTAAGCATTACAAAACTGCTAGGCAGTTGTGGCTGATTGCTAAGTGAAGAGCGATTTTTTTTCTTATTTCCAAAGTAAGGAAAATACAGCTGTCAATCTCTCCTGCCTTAAATCTCTAGTCACTGGCAGAAAGCAATCAAGGCAGCAACATTATTGACCAGAGATGCTTAAAACAGTAATCTGAGATGGTTTTGCAGTGAAAGCCAGTGTCCACCAGGTGGCAAATAGCTGTGAGTCCAGCCTAACTGGGCCAACTCCTATTCATTCATTGAAAAGGAGCAAGAAGCATGATTTCCTATCTGGGGAATTGTGAAGCTCTCATTTTTCATTTTGAAGAAGGCATCTGAAGAGGAAGGAAATGGTCCTCTATTTTTACAAATGGAAAGAAGTCGGTTTGAATGTGAGTTCATTTTTATTTAAGACATGAAAAGGATATAATTTGAAAAGAATATTCTATCATGCAATAAAATATGACTGAGGGAATGAAAATTTTCAATGAAAGACTAGAACAATGACTTGTAAAAGGAGCTGCTCATAATCCATGGCCTTCTAGATTAAACATTCACTACTTCCTCAAAACTGTATAAAGAAAAACAACCAGGATATTCAGGTATATTTTTATAAAGGGACTTTAACTGAATTGGGGGAAAGCATGGTTTCTACTCCTATGTATGCTATAAACTGGTAGGTGGGCGTTTCAAGCCTCTTGTGTTCTCTGCCCTCTAGTTCTTTTACAAATAAAGTGAGAATATTAGACATCATTAATTATATTAAATTGGATAATACTAATATAAAAATATAGCTCCTGCTTAATAAATGATAAGTAAAATCAGATCCCACATTAAATGTATTTGTGGCAATATCCACTTCCTTCTCAGGACAGCCACAAGAGGCAGGCAGTCACTTGCTCCCCCTTGGTCAGGAAGAACAGGCGGTGAATCCAGCCCTGCAGTCCAGATCTGAATCCTGCTTTGGCCAACTCCACTGCCTTGGCTTCCACTCACTGACAAAATGCGTGTATGGATGATGTCTACACATTTATTTTTTAAAAATGATTATAGGAATGTTTAAAAGGTACTTAGAAAAAGTTAAGACAGTGACTTTAAAAGTTGAAGTTAGGGCTGGTGAGATGGCTCAGTGGTGTAAAGCACCTACTTGGAACAAGCTTAGCAAAGCACAGG
>NDGM011195006.1:0-14776 GCA_002564305.1 Octomys mimax
AAAAAAAAAACAATCAATATGTTGACTCAATTAAGTTTTCAGCTAAAAATAACTTATTTTAATCCTTCTGATTTTTCTAGGGGCAAAAATATATTGCTTATTCTTCTTAAAATATTAATATAGTCCTGAATTATTTATGGAGCCAAGAAACACTATGCTCTTTTAACATGCAAGAGCATGGAAGGTTATTTCATGTCAGCACTATGGAAGATAATAATAAATCTGACATGTAAATAATAACCTCTGAGAATAAGGCCTGGTTGTAGGCCAAAGCATATGGTTTCCAGACTTTTTCTTTTTGTGTTATAGAACTAGAAAAGCCACTAGCAAATGCTATTCTGAGCCTCTGAAATTTTTAGTGTTGCCAGCATTGTGGACTGCTGAGGTCATTCTAAAAGTTTGGATTATTAATGATAATATTGATATAATTTAAAAATATACCATTGATAGTAATAGCTTTAACTTACTTGTGTTCTAGGTACTGTGATAATTTATTACGTACATTACCTTATCTATACTCTTAACTATGTAAAGCAGATACTATTATTGTCTATGTTATAAAAGGGGAAAAATTGAGATTCAAAAAGGTTAAATGCTTGAACCGCTGGCCTTTGACCCTAAAGTCCCTTTTGTGATATAACAACTTACTGGTTTCCCTTGCAGAAAGCATTCTTTCTTTTTGTCTCTGGCATTGAATAACAAAATGTCTCTGGTTTATTGGCTTCTGCCTTGCTTTGTAGACTCATGTTGGCATTCTCCACTGTTTAGTGGGAAGAGCATAATCTGAAATTACATATCCTGGGCTTGATTTCTACACCTCCTCCTATTAACGGTCTTATCTTCAATTACTTGTATCCAGAAGAAATCTCTGAAGTAGGTATTGTAATTGTCTCTTTTTATCATTCAGGAATCTGGGGTTTAGATGAGTTAAGTAACTTGATCACTGTCCTGCTAGAAGTATATCTGACTGCTTGTGGATCCACATCTGTCAGAAGAGTCTAAATTTCATGCTTCTAGGGCCAGTCTGATATCTCAGCAGACTAAAGCACCTGCTTAGGCTGACTGCAGTGGCCAATGTTTAATCTCTGGGGTGCTGTGTGGGCCCAGCCTGTGCTGTGTGCTGAGACAGCGATTGAGACTGGGCATGATGGGGCACACCTGTAATCCCAGCATTTGGGAGGCTGAAAATGGGAGAATCACTATGAGTACAATCTATATAGTGAGACCCTGTAGGCCCTGTCCTAATTACAGAAAAAAAAATTCATACCTTTAGTAATTCGCATGAACTGCATAACTGCAAACCCTCAAAATTGCAATTCCTTAACTTAGAGATCATTTAGAAGTTCCTTCATTTTGTAGATGGAGGAAATGAAGGCTCAGAAAAAGTTTAGACATTATCCTTATTTTAAAGACAAGGAAATTAGAAAAAGAAAGTTAGTATCCTTAGATTTTGTTCTTTTCTGGAACTACTTATTGGCTTAAAAAGTTCCTAGTGAGAAAGGCTTTGCTCACTCTCTTGATGGAAAGGCTCTTCACTCCAACAGATAGTGATAGAGAGAATGCTATTGTGGAGTTACACATCTGGGCAAAGTCTCTTCCCTTTGGCTTCATTGAATGAACTTTCATTTGCTGTAACCTGGGTGTTCTTTTTATCATTAAGGGGGATATGGTATGATGAAATATTATGTTATAAATGGTATTTTCCTGGGTGTGGCATCATGATCAATTTTTCATGTGCATTATTCTTTATGGGCAGTAGCTAAATTTCAAGCAGTCTTTTACCTCCAACTTTCTCCTTAGTGACAGTCTTCAGCAAAATGGATGCTTGGGTTTGAGACTTGCATCCACATGAGAGGATATAAATGCATACATGGGTCACCTCAAGATTATTTGGGGGCTGAACGAATCATGTGGCAACTGTGAGGGAGTAGTGGATATTTCCCTGAATCTGAACTTTTACCAGAGGATTCAGGCATCCAAGCCTTGAATTCCCTTAACCCACTATTAAATTACTTATCTAAGTCTCCTCCTCCTGTTGCTCCTTTCATTCTCTTTTCCATTTTCTTTCCTTTCAAACATTTATTCATCAGCAAGTAATGTGCCAGAGGCTGGTATGGGCAGAAGAAAAAGTCCTAGATCTCAGTGCATCACCCTATCCTGATTGTGCAGTAGACATGCATAGAGCAGTGTGATTAAGGTATGATCTAAGGAGATACATGGAAGTTATTAATTTACTTTTTGTTTCAAAATAAGAACCAAAGATTTTTTCTATACTAAATTATACTTATTTCATTATCCACATACAGGTGAAATTTTATATTTGTTTCCCTAATTTCTTGCCATGTTGCTCATCTCCCAGAACTCCAGAAATGTTTAATACAGAGGACAGGTGTATTTAACCCTCAACTTCCACTAATAAACCTAAACTCTTTGGTAATTTTTACATGAAACTTTCCACTTCTCTCCTTGGTTGCTGAATGCTTCTTCTGAAGATTCATTCTCAGAAATGTGTGGGAAAAAACCCTAGATAGGACTTCCACTCCTTCCTTTGTAGTCTTGGATGTTCTTGATATGATCTGTGTGGTCCACTTTCCTCTCATTCACCTGTTAATCTGCCCTGAAGCTTGGAAACTGATTCACTT
Source organism: Octomys mimax (assembly GCA_002564305.1). Taxonomy (NCBI): domain Eukaryota; kingdom Metazoa; phylum Chordata; class Mammalia; order Rodentia; family Octodontidae; genus Octomys; species Octomys mimax. The sequence goes on from NDGM011195006.1 coordinate 2,643, forward strand.
GATGGATAGGATGAAGGATTTTTTGAGAAGTGGGATTATTTCTGAAACTTTAAGGCCCACAGAAGAATGAAACAAAGTAGACATTTAGAATGTCTAAGAAAAGAAGGGAATGGAGAAAGTAGAAAGATAAAAGGAAGAAAAGGAAAGAGGGATAAAAAACAAAGGCCTGGATTTCACTTTATCACCTATTCTATTGGGGAAAGGAAGGTTTGTACTACTCGGTTGTGATAGCACAGTGAAGAAGTGGAGTCTGACTTAACCTAGAGTGATGCAGCACTGTTGTCATCTGCAGTACACTTAACTCTTAAATCTTGATTTCGTTGACATATGTTTGGAATAATGGTTCCTTATTCTTAGATTTGTTAAAAAGCTCAAAAAGCTCACAGAAGAAAGACACAGCATTCTATCTACCACATAGTACACGCTCAGTAGATGTTAAATTTTATTAGTATTTGGGGGGAAAACTTTTTTCCTATATCCTTCCAGGATTTCTCCAATATTTTTGCTTTCATCATAAGCTGACAATTCCTTTCTCTGGAAGCCTTATCTCTTAAACCCAGCATTTTCCAAAGTGTTCTGGGAAATAAATGTTAATAGATATTGCATAAAGGAAAGTTTCATATTTGAATAAATTTGAGAACCATTGAATTGAAAATAAACAAATCAGATACTTTACAGAAGGACATTTTACAAGACTGAAATATAATACAGCATTTCCTGAACTTATTTGATTATAGATTATTTCTTCTTTTTTACCCTCCAGAGTATCTATGGAATTAGTGTTCTTAGGAATTTATTTGCCTAATACAGCCCCAGCATTACTGGACATTGAGTACACAGTTCCATAGATTGTTTACTAATTGAAGCATTATACTAGCAACTTGTCTTTATCAATGAGAAACAAAAAATTACAAAATATTATGAATTTCCTCATTTTATTTCATGCATATGTATTTTTAAAAGCAAATGTAAATTGCCTTTTTAATTTTTATCCATCTATTCATTTCATAAAAATTTCTAGCACTTATAGTTGACCAGACACAATGATAGGCATTGATGAACTATAGGATAGGAAAGAAGTACCTACACTTAGTTACATCTCGAGAAGCAAGTATCTATAGAATCAGGGGGAAGTTCTCTAGAAAAACATTTACTACCAACCTTGAGGGATCAGAGAAGTAACCTGAAGGGAGTGATATGTCTGATGGAATCTCAAGGATGGATAGGTTTTAGATAAATGAAAACAAAGACTTGAGGAGATGAAATCTATAGGCGAAACAGAACAGAAGGCACTGAGAAGAGAAAGATGTTGGAAAAGATCAATGAGCTGAAAGATAAAGTGGAAATAACGTGTTTATTGTGGAAAGTTTAGAAAGTAATAAAAACATGAAAAGAAAATCCTCTCAGTTTTTCTCCTAGTGGGTACTGAATATTTTATCCTATATTCTTTTGGTCTTTTTCTATGTATTTTCACTTTACATTGTAGAATTTAAAATATACATACAGGGGCCATGAAGATAGCTCAGCAGACTAGGCACCTGCCTAGGCAAATGCAAGGACCCAGTCTTGATCCCTGGTACTGTATGCCATGCCAGCCCCACTTCTGGTGTGTTGAGCCTGTGACCAAGACTGGACATGGAGGCTCATTCCTGTATTCTCAGTGCTGCGTAGGCTGAAACAGGAGGATCTCTCCTACTCTGAGATGCACAGAGACCTTATCCCAAGTACATAAAATATACAGAAAATTTTGCTTTGTATTTTGAATACAAGTACAAATTGTGAAAGATTGCTTTGAAGCTTTATTTTTAAGGTTAATTAATCATGATATTTTTGCCAGTGGGATTGGTAGCTGCCTTTGGCTTTAAGGGAGTAGTAACAATTCTCAATCCTCAGATGATTTCCTTTGTCTTATTTCTGGTGAAGAGAGCTTTTGGTTAGATCACTAGCTACATGTGGACCTGACAACCTCTGCCATGTGAGGCCCCTGTGGAATTAACAATTTAAGAAATTCATAGACCCATATGAGGTCCAAGCATTTAAACAAGGATTTAGAATAATGAGTAGAGAAGAGATAATTATGTTTATTTTTTATTGAAAAACAGTAAAACAATGCTAAAAATTTCAAAACAAGATAGTAGGATAGTAATAAAGGTTAATATGCTGCATATTATTATCTTCAAAGTAGTTGCTTATATTACAAGATATAGGCATGAAAAATTGATCAAACAATATGAACACAAACTTTTCTTTTCAGTGAACTAATGGAAATTAGTATAACTATCTTAACTCTCTCTCTCTCTATATATATATATATTTTTTTTTTCCTTTTATTTGTTTGTCTGTTGTTTAGTTAATGCATGTGTGGTATTCAGGCAACATGCTTTCATGTTCCTTAATGCCAAATTCATGTTTCCTGGCTAATTTGGTATCTTTCACATGTAGGAAAGGTGGTGACATTGACATTATTTGCAGTGAATGCTTTCTATACCAAAACAATAGATACCTTGCCTCTGTGGTTTCCTAGCACCATTTATTTAATGTTGATTTCATAATTGTTTATATGTTTCCTCATTCATGATATCTATACAAATGCTGTTTTCTAGTGGCTCTTTCAAATGTTTTTGAGCCAGAAGTAGTGGCATTAACATGTAATTCCAGCACTGAGGAAGTTGAGGGAGGAGAATCTCTGTGAGCCTAAGGACCCCTTGACTAACTTAGTTCATGAGCAGACTGGAATGTATAGCAAGATCCTGCCACTAAAAAATAAAAAAAATAATAAAGAGTTTTATGATGCTCTGTTGATGAACTCAAAACATACAAGGTATATCCTGAGTATATAGAAAAATGTGAATGGTAATTCAATTTCTCGCTGTATTACACGTAACTTTCAGAAATGTATATCATAACATTCAGAAATTATAGCTCAATGCATCTTCCAACTATATTTTCTCTGAAACTGTTCAGTTTTAGGCCATTTTCACTGAATGTTTAGAATGTGCTCTCTTTTTGCACTATGTTAACTACCTGTGACATGTCACTGTCAATTTGAAGAATCCTTCAAATTCTCTCTTGCTGAGAGAAAACAATCCCACTAATGAGAGGAAAGTTTGCTCTCATATGGTATATTTTAGTACTGACCTGGATGAGTATAATATTCATATATATACATATATTAGAAACAATCAAAAAGTCTTGCTCAAGAAGTATTATATAGGTGCAGTGACTTCTACAGGACAGTTTGGAATGACAGAAGTAGTAGTAACTACCTAAGGGAAAGAAATACAGGTAAATGATGCCTGCTGCCACTTATGCTGTCTTCAGCTTCTATAAACTCATAGATAGCACCATGGTTAGAACATAGACAAGGAAGAGCCAATGCCTAGGCCCCTCACAGCTCAAATTCAAAAGTTAGCAGTGAACTTTCATTAGTCCAGATCTTGACTTAATCTTTGTCCAACATTGAGTCACCCAAATCAGTACCTTGGAATTATTACTTATAACGCAGTATTGCATCATTATGTGAAAGAAATACCATACCACCTAGTAGAATTGATTTGTTTACCTAGCTTTCATCCAGAAACTGGTATCTGTGATAATCACGTAATCATAAATACTGGACCACCTCAGAGCATCTGTCTGTCTGTAACTGAGGAATAGGTGTGGGCGGATAGCTCAGTGGATTAAAGTGCTTGCTTAGGCAGACACAGGTACCAGGGTTCAGTTTCTGGTGTGCCCTGTGGAACCTGCCCCTGTGGCCTGCTGAGACAATGACTGAGACTTGGTGTGGTGGTGTGCGCCTGTAATCCCAGTGCTTGGGAGTCTGAAAACAGGAGAATCACTACAAGTCCGATCTGTATAGTGAGACCCTGTAGACTCTATACTAAATACATTTTTTTAAAAAGTCTGGAGAACAGGTGTATTGGAGTGGTGAGTACTCTAAAGATGAGAAAGGAGAGCTAGGGTGCTCTGCCTAATTGTTATCACCAGTCCTGGTGGATCTTAGGCACCAGAGGAGGGCTTAGAAAAGGGGCCTTTAGGCACTTGTAGTGACCAACATGCAGAAGAACCAAAGCCTGGCTCAGGCTCTTCTGCAGATTGTGTAGCCAGCCTAGGCAATAGAGACACTTAAACATTTTTCAAAATAAAAGTCTGAAATATGAGAACAAAGACAGGGTCTTCACTTACCATACTAAGAAGTCACTAGAGAGGCTGGCCAGAGTTTCTGGTTTAGTAAAAAGTTCCCATAAAATGATTCTTACCTCCCTGCAAAGAAGTATATTCACAGTAGCAATAGGATGTGGCTTGACAGCTGAGGACATTCTCTTCAGGTGCAATGCCAAATACCCTAAAAACAAGCCATATTTCTTTAAAGAAATAGCCAAATTCTGCAAAGCACCATGTGAACATTCTAGTAACGTGTCTTTTGTGTAATGAGGAATTGATAACATTAACAATGACACCGTAACATAACAAGTAGCATATTAGCCAAAGTTTTATTAAATACTGCTGTATTGGAGAAACAGGCTACACACTTTTGTATGTTAACTTTATCCTAGTATAGCCCTACAAAGTAGCTGTATCTCTATTGAAAGTATAAAGAAAACAAGTAAGATAATCTACTAAAGGTCACTCACTGATGAATGGCAAAGCCAGGTCCACCCACATGATTTTGTGTCCCAGGTTCTTTGCATTGCCTTTTCCAAGTTGGTTTGCAAGTGTCTTCTGAAAAAGATGTAGCTGTGTCTGTGCATAGTAGGATCTTGGACTCATCTTTCCTAGTTTAAGACCAGACCAGAGTGCTTTGTCATGTCCCTCTTTTGTCAGCTTGAAGCACTATCCATCCTTTAAGCCTGTAGGCTCCCCACTTTTTTCAAATATACACTGGATTTCTTTTTCCTAATTGCATTCATACATCAATAGTTCATTGCTCTCTGTGCTATATTTAGGCTTTCTCCCATCTTTTAAGTAAACAAGCATGTGAAGATTCCTAGTAGATGACCTTCAAGTTGCTTGTTGGCCTTGAGAATAATTTTCACTGGAAATCTTACAGATCTCTGAGTTTCAATCCTGCTTTTCTATTCAATCTGGAGAAAGTCACTTAAACTCTCTGATAATTCAGGCACTTGTCCCTTAGTATCAGTCTCAAGGATTTTCATTTTGTAACACCCTGCAACATGGTTAAGGCTCATGAACATTTTGGATAAACCTTGTATGCTGTGCCTCTTATGATCCATTCCTCACTAATGCTGCTTCTTGGTCTGTGGCTTCTCTGTCAGATCAGAAGTATCAGTTTTATGCTGTCTTCAGCACTATGAGTTTGTGAAGCTGATTATGATTCCCTTGATCCTCAGTTCTTTTACTAGGACTAGGCTCCAAGGGACCTCACTACTACCAGTATGTGCCTTCCTAATGAGAATTTTAGAGTGACTATAATGATGGTGAATAATGAAGAACATGGGAAAAAGCTATCTTTTGGAGCCAATTACAGGCCCATATTGGGAGCCTAGTATAACTTGCCAGGCCCTGTAACAATCCCTGCATGGTGCTTGGGCAGGTTTCAGTGTTCTTTTATGGGTTCAGGACAATGTGGTCAACAGGCCAAGTACCCTGATGAAATAGGACACTCACCAACCCCCTCTTATCTTAAAGCCACCTACTTCTCACATTCTTAGCCAGCTATGTGTGAACAGAAGACTCTCCTCTCAGCTAGGTGCTTCCCTTTTTCATCATACTGGTTTACTTGCTTACTAATTTACTAAACTAAACCTATAGCCTTTTGTTTTTTTAACTGACAGAGCTACATATATACAATCATTGCATGTAGATTTTGTGATTCCTTTCAATGTTAGGCACTTTAAATAGATGATCTCAATTAATGTTGTTAAGACCATAGGCTCCTCAGTCAAAATGCCTATGTCCAATCCTGAATCTATCATTTAACTAATGTCTGCTTTTAAACACATGTTTGGATCTAAACTGCCTACCCTCTCTCATTCTTTTGTTTGTTCCTTACCGTTTTCCTTCTTTCCCATTGACCTTTCCCCCCATTCCCTCTAGAAATGGTGAAATGCTTATTTTGTTCTAGTGTTGGAATATAGAAGAGCAATTCTTGCTTTCTATGACTTATTACTGCTTTGTGAGGTATCCACAGTGATCAGCTCACTGAGGTACCCAAAGGCCTCTGGATAAAGGCTTTCTTGTACCTGAAAGCGTCTAAAATAACTATTCACACCATCTCTTTGTGTATTTCATTGTTCTAGCATAACTCCTGGTGCTTATGGATAGCCATTATGAGCCACCATTAGGCTCAAATCTTTTTACCAGTATTCTTTTCATAGTTTCTAGCAAAGTGCAGTTTAGCAGTGTTCAGAGAAAATTATTTTTTACTTTTATTTTTATTTATTTTTTATTTTTGGTGGAAACAGGGATTGAACTCAGGCCCTTGTGCTTGCCAGGGACGTGCTTATTCCACTAAGCCATCTCCCTGGCCCCTCTTTTTATATCATAATTAGTTTTGCTGGTATTCAGGGTAAGATGGAATATAAGCTGCACCTGTAGATTAGAAAAAACCAAGGCTCAGATAACATGTGAAGGTAGTTAACCATTGTCAAATCTGTGGATGAGCCTGAGAAAATGTAGTTCCACATGGATGACCTCCTTTTTTTTCACCAGAACCATTTCCAATAGCATTAAGAGTATTTTACATTTGAGAACCAGCTCAGTCCGGGTTGGCAAATGGCATATGGAGATAAAATGGTGAGAGAATTGCTGCTGGGAAAATGATATGCTTAGAGTTATTACCCAAAGAGAAGTAATTCTAGTAATTGCAGGCTTCTACCTCTTTGTTTTCTCTTTGTTTTATTTTGTTTTTCTTTATTCCTTGTGCCTTAATATATGTAGATGGTTTGGACTACTTCCTGAGGAGAGCTGTGAATTATTTCACCTTTTTATGTGTGAAGCTTGCAGGTTCAACCCAAAGGTATTCCAGGAAGCTTAATTCGTTCATCATATTATCAAATATTCCAAGTGCCTACTCCATGCTAGGCCCTGTCTAGGCACTAAGAGTGTGAAACTTTCAACATGTGCTCTGCCCTCATAGATCTTGTAGTTCCTTGGCAAAGATAGACATGACTACATGAAACATAAGTGATACAGAGATAAACATAGTTATGTCAACTGCAAGATATTATGACTTATTAAAATACTATGTCTACAAGTACAAAAGATAAGACAACCATTTAACATGGGGTGTCAAGAAAGGTTCCCAGACATTCCTTCAATTGAATTTTGAAAGTCTCATTGAACCATGTTATATGAGTGTTGAGGAACTTATGAAAAGAGCATTATAGGCAAAGACATCAATTTGTGCCCAGAATAACAATTTGATGTTTTTTAGTATTAATGTGACAGAGAAATAAAACATTTAAGTGTTAAAAGTTTCCAGGAGGGCATGTGATAGAGAATACTTCCTCTGATGCAATAGGAGGTGTCTGGAGAGGAGTGACCTTTCCCATTTGATGCACATTCTGGTGTGACAGGAATGGAGTGGTAGGAAGCCTCATAAAGAAACTGAAAGACTCAGATTATGTTTATTTTTTATGCTAGAGATTAGGTAGACATGTACAAATATTGGACTACATCCAGCTTGTTTCTTCCCATATAAAATAAAAATTCCACCTAACATGCCCATTGTACAAGTTGTTTGGAGAAGAATATAGAAGAGTATGAAAATAATTCATGAATTATTAACCTTTTGCTCATTATAATATATATTTATTATATTAATTCTATATTATTTTTGTTTATTTATTTACTTATTTATTTATTGGATACTAAGTCTCACTATGCAGTTGAAACTCATAGTGACCCTCCTGTCTCAGCCAATTAATCTATTTCATTGAGAGCAAACAGAACTGTAATCTGAACACTTAACAGTTGCAAAATAAGTCAATCCATATTAGCAAAAATAAACTTATAACTGGTGAATTTGTGAACATTAATTTACCATAACCATTTGGAAGCATTTCAATAAGCTAAAGCTAGAACTTAGGAGGTTTTAATAGCAATTCTTGCTTTTTTCCTTATTTACCAATGTTCATTTACAATAATCTTTACTTCCTTTTCTTTCTCTATATTTTTTGTCTTTTTCTAATCGCAGTTGAGTACTTATTCCAGAGATTCATGCATCATAGAATTTGTTAAAAGAATGAACAAATATATATATATATATATATATATATATATATATATATTTAACTCAGGCCCTTGCACTTGCCAGGCATGCACTTATTCAACTGGGCCCTTGAACTCAGGCCCTTGCACTTGCCAGGCATGCACTTATTCAACTGGGTTATCTCCCCAGCCCCTTTTTGTTTCTTTCTTTTTTAAAATATATCTTGTTTTTCTTTTCTTTTTTAAAAAATATATCTTGTTTTCTTCCTTTTTTTTTCTTTCTTTTTCCCCCCTCTTTTTTGGCAGAACCAGGCATTGAACTCAGGCCCTTGCACCTGCCAGGCAAGCACTTATTCTACTGAACTATCTCTCTGGCCCTGAGCTATCTCCCCAGCCCTGTAACTCTATATTCTTAATAAATATTTAGTATTCCTCAGATAATAAAACTACCATATGAAATAGTGAATTTTGTGACTACTGTCCAGAGATATTATTTAATAGTAAATTTCATGGTGCCAACATTATTGGAAACATAGAGATAGGAAAAAAAGAGCAAGACAATGGTGTTTATGTAGCATATATGTGCCTAATGATATACTAGGTTCTTTGCTTAAATTGAAGGTTTTTTTTTTACTACTCCAATAAGGTCAAGTATTATTTCACATTATAGATATTGGAAAGGAACTAAGTCTCCAAGAATTTTAATAATATATTCAAAATCACTCAACTAATGAACAACAGAGCTAAAATTTGTACTTAAGTAAGCCTTAGTCCAAATTTCTTCTCTATGCATTGTGTTTGTTGGTGTACTAGTCTGTTTTCTGTTATTATAACAAAATATATAAGGCAAACTACCTTTACTTAAAAGAAGATATCTATATAGTTCATAGCTATGGATGCTAAAAGTCCAAGATCAGATAGATATTGGTTCAGCCTCCAGTAAGCTCTAAGGGCATATGATGTGAGCATCTACAGAAGTGAGAGACTGAACAGGAAGTGAGAGAGTGACTTGGAGAGGAGGCTGGCTCTGAACAAACTTACAGTTCAAGAGTAGCTACCTTACTCCCTTCAGAGGGCAGCTCTTCCAGTGATCTAAAGACTTCCTGAAAGACTCTAGATCCCATACCCCCTCTCAACACTGCCATACTGGGGATCAAGCTTGAAAAGCATGGACGCTTGGGCAATGAATTGTGACATTGTGAACAACAATGAGGTAAAATATCCAAGAAATGTTTGCAGGTTGGAATAAATGCAGCATGTATTTGAGACAGTGTGGAGTCTTTCCCATCTGGAAAAGAAGAGATAGGTTTAGGATCCTTGACAGATTTTGACCAAAAAGTCTCATATACAATGTCACAGTTTTGCTTGGTTTTTGACTTATAAAATGAATAGCAATACACTAATGGACAAGTAAAACAGTTCTGGGGAGAAGATTAGACTAAATTAAAAAAAAATACATTAAAGAATAAATAACCTATACTTTTTGTTTACTTAGATTGGTTAAAAATTGAATTAAGTAGCACATTTTATCACTCTGCTTTCATATTTCAAGACACCAAATTCCTAGAGTTTAAATCAGATGTAGAGAGGGCTGGCCAAATAACTCAATGGGTTGAAGCACCTACAAGCAGGTGCAGGGGCCACAGTTTCGATTCCTAGCCCTGTTGTGCTGGCCCTGCCGCCAGGGTGCGCTGAGACAGCAATTGAGACTGGGTGTGGTGGTGTGCGCCTATAATCTCAGCTCTTGGGAGGCTATAAACAGGTAGATCACTATGAATCTGATCTAGTAGTGAGACCCTGAACACCCTGTAGATCCTTCCCTAAAATACAAAAAAAGAATTTTAAAAAATCCAGCATAAAATGTAATGTTTATGGAGTTCTGTAAAATCCTTCATATCACTAAAAACTGCACAGTTTTGATAGTCATCATGTTAGGTTCTGAGACAGACTAGAGCCTCGTCTCTCCCAATCCCTTTCCTCTGCATGGGATGGCTAGAACTCTTGCCTGACATGTTTCTTTTTCTGCAAACTAGTATTGCCCTCAACTGTTAAGTATCAATCTTTTATGATGTTTCTGCATTGATTTATGCAGATCTAAATATGCCTTATTTCCCTATTTCCTGGAGGCTCTCATTACTCTTAAAGTAACAAACTTGTTATCAGCATCAAAATTATGATAGTTTGCACCTTTAATGTCTTCCAAACATCTTGTGTTGAAAGCTCTGTCCATTCATCTGTTTATAGTTATATAGGATGCTTCAAAGTTTTAGCTATTATTAATTTTGCTCCTATAAACATGGATATGCATACATCGTGGTATCAAGTCTTTAATTCTTTGAGGAAGATACCCAGAAGGGAATACCAGGATCAAATGACATTTCTATTTCTAATATTTTGAGGAATCTTCATTCTGATTTCCACAGTGGTTATACCAGGTCATATTGCTCTCAACAATGTAAAAGTGCCCCATTCCTGCCACCAGCTTTTCTTATTATTTGCAACTGACATGGACAGACATTTTCAGAAGTATGAATGGCTAATAAGTACATTTAAAAATGCTCAACATATGTAGTCATCTGTGAAAGGCAAATTAAAATAATTTCTTTAAAAAATAGAACTTACTGGGCTGGTGAGAGAGCTCAGCAGATTAAGTGCTTGCTTAGGCAAGCACAGGGACCATGTTCAATCCCGGGCACCACATGCTGTACCCACCCCACTGGGCACACTAAGCTGGCCACCTAACTGAATATGGTGGCACATGCTTATAGTCCCAGTGGTGGGGAGGCTAAAAACAGGAGAAACACTATGATTCCCTCTTGTGTTTGAGACCCTGCATCACACACACACAAAAAGAAAAAAAACATAAAGAAATAACACTTACTATAAAAGCCACAAGAATGAGTATAAATATTTAATTCTAACTTTACATGATGGCAGTTTTCTCTTCAAAACAATCCCATTGCATTTCTAGCACTTGTCAGTATTGTGCAAGTTGCATGGCTCAAAAATTGTCAAAGAAAGAAATCTAAACTTTAAACCTAAACATAAAAAAAAACCCGCAGATATATGACACGTCACCAAGCAAGATGACTGTGGACTGTAGGCCAATGGACACATGTAGGAAGTACTTTTCTTATTACTTGAGAATCATTGAGATTTGAAGTTCTGTCTCATGTTTTGTTCACTGGCCTGATTCCTAACAGATCATAATCCTGGAGTCTTCACAGCTTTTTAATATGATAAAATGTCTCATTCTGTAAATCTGGTCATGTTCTGTACTGTCTGTGAGTGTCCCACTTTAATCATTCATCAGTCCAATTTTTTCAATACACAATGATGAAAAGTTGTATATTTCTCAGATGTATTTTATAAGATAATAGAAGAGTAAATACAAAACAACAATTTATCAAATTTAAACAATACAGGAGAGACCCAGTCCTAGCCCAGGTCAGGTGAGTGTGTGGAAGAGCTTCCTGCTACGCTGCACCGGCGGGACCAGTTCCAGCCCAGGCGCAGTGTCAGCCAGACCCTCTCCCACACCCTTGGGACACCCCCCACCACTCCGCAGCACCTCCCCCACCCCGCCCACTGAGTAGGAATTTCTGCGGCATTCCGGGAACCCCCAGACCCAGTCCTATCCCAGGTCCCATGAGTGTGCTAACCTGCGCTGGCTGGACCAAATACCAGTCCCAGCCCAGGCGCGGTGTGGGCAAGACCCTCTCCTACCCACTTGGGAAGCCCCCGATCCCGCGCAGCACCTCCCCCATCCCACCCACCAAGTAGGAATTTCTGCCACGTTCCAGGAACCCCCAGACCCACTCCTAGCTCAGACCCAGTGAGTGTGAGGGAGAGCATCCTCTCCCCCCTACTCCACCTTGCCCCCTCCAGGCACAGCTCAAACCTGGGATACATGCCTGGGGTGTAACCCTGCAGCTGCAATCCCTGCAGAGAGTGTAGAGGAT
>NDGM011195014.1:0-10998 GCA_002564305.1 Octomys mimax
TGTCTTGTAAGTTCTATCTGTACGCTAGCTCTGTTGTCACTGAGCTCCTCCTCCCTCCTCTCCATGTTTTCAGGTGTGTTTTCTTCTGAATTACACTCCAGGATTTTGAGTGTCCAGAAAGAAATGCTCACAATTGTGCATCAGCGTTAAACCTGACTCCACATGGTGTGCATCTCTACTACTTAATGCTTGCATGAGGAGAATTGGCTTCTGGCGGGAGAGATAGGATTGATTAAAATCATAGGATAAATATTTCCTTCTCTGCCATTTATTTAATTTATTTCTTCTGCCTTACCTTGTACCTTGTAAGTTTCCTAATTTGGTTTATGTGCCTTCCTCTCTCCCTCCTTTCCTTCCCTCCTTCCCTCCATTCCTCCCTCTTTCCCTTCTTTCCCTCCCGCCTTTTCTTCCTTCTTTCTCTTTTCTTCTCAGAACCTAGCTAGCCAAGTGCTCTGCCATAGAGCTAAACTCGCAGCCACAATAAATTATATTCTTAATCGGGGTATTTTTTTTTTAATCTCAATATAATATAAGTAATTATTTTCTCAGTTCTCCCAAGCACAATTCTTAACTAATATTATTCTAGATGCATAAAAAACAAGTTAATTTGCTTTGGGCTTATAGAGTAGCTGCTTAGTATGTATGAGGCTATGGGTTTAATCTCCAGCACTGAAATTAACAAAAAAAAGGAAAGGGTGATGTGGTGAGAGAGGCTGGAAGGCAGGGAGGAATGTGTGTGCACCTGTGGGTGTTGTTATGTGAACTTAAATAGTACCTATTAACATCGTCATTTTTTTTCATTGTATGTATTTGATACAGGGTCTCACCATGCATCTTGAACTTGTAGTGATCCTCCTGTTTTCAGCCCCCCCAGTGCTGGGATTACAGGTGTGTGCCACCATAACCCGACTCAGTTGCCCGCTTGGGGTGCCCAGGGTGAGGTCAGCACAGCATGCAGGACCAGGGATCAAAGCAGGCACTTAAGGGCTGGCCAAATAGCTCAGTGGATTAAAGTGCCTGCAAGTAGGCACATGGGCCTGGGCATTGAAACCTGCCAGCCCTGCCCCCAGGGCTCGCTGAGACAGCAATTGAGAATGGGCATGGTGGTGCCTACCTGTAATCCCAGCTCTTGGGAGGCTGGAAACAGTAGGATCGCTACTAGTCCTATCTAGTAGTGAGACCCTGAACAAGTTGTAGACCTTTCCCTAAAATACAATAAATAAATAAATAGATAGATAGATAAATGAATAAATAAAAGCTGGTGCTTAGTCCACTGAGCTATCTCACTGGCCCTTAATGGCTTCATTCTTAATTAGAAAAGGGAAAAGAATGGAAACCCTTCATAGGTTAACCTTCTTCAGTTACTCCTTTGTTCATGTGATCATCCTGATTGGAATCCATCACCAGCTCCCTTGCCCCTGCACCCAGTGGACCTTTTCATCTCAGGAGACACCATGCCCCTTTCTCCTCTGCATGGCCCCTGGGCCTCTCCCTGGCTCTCTGCCCCACCTTGGGCAGAAGCACAAGACCTCCCCCAAGCTTGGCTTTTCCTGCCACCCTGTCCCTGGCTCCCATGTCTGCCTCCCATCACCCCTTCTTCAAGGCCATGCCCAGATACCACTCTCCGCATGAAACCTCCCCTGGACTCTCCCTTGTAGCTGATCTCAAAAGCAGGTATTATGCTTTTTAAATTTTATGGCATCTGCCACTGTCTACCTTTTATTGAGTGCCTACCTTAGCAACTCCTCTGACCTGAAATCTTCCTGAGAGAAACTGCCATGAATAAGTTTTGCAGTCATTCACCGCTTGTCTCGGTGACGAAAAGGTGTCATTCCAATTCCGATTTGGTGGGATAATGNATAGAAATTGGAGCCCCTGCCCACTGCATCCTGCTGAGTCCTAGGTTCAGATGTCAGCGGGTTAAACATGCCAGACTTGGAAGAGAAGAGGTTCCTGACGGTAAGGAAGCCTCCGCTCACCTCAGGCCTGCACGGCCCGTACGATGGCATGGTGTCTGAAACCCACGCAAACCCTGCATGACTCCCTCCCTCCTCTACTAGCACAAACCCAAATCTTCTAACATAGGCTGTGCCCAGAGTTCCCCGGGGCCTTCTACCATACTTTCTGCGCAGTATTTAAGTACCAACTCCAAATGTGAATACTTATTATGCCCACTGTTATTATATATGTAATTGCTAGGCTTTGGCAGTGACTGTTCAATATTTAGTCCTGTACTTAAGCATTATGGATTCCTTTGTACCGACTAGTACAAGTCGCTTGTTTCTAAATCCACCCAAACATGGAAACTAAGCTTTTAATTTTCCTGTGGAGAGATCATTTCAATAATGATAGCATTTTTAGACTTTGTATTTCTAAAGTGTTCTGCATTTGAGAATTCTAAAGTACTGTAGTAGTATAAGACATACAAAGGTAAAAATCAGTCAGCATTTCACTAGGAATAACAGCTTTAAACCTAGAAAGCATTCAGAGCTTTCGGCACCTGAACAAAAGACAGAGGGATATGAATTATTTCTCAAAAGCCAGGTTTTACACTTGCCATTCAAATTTTAAAAATTTGAGTCTTTCTTTTCCTAACAACAGCCCTTGATTGTATCAGGCCTTATCAGGCCATTTCTTTCCATTGCTTCTGTTCTTTCTTGGGAGGAGACTACCACACATGCCCTTTTGATTTCCAGGAGAGCTGGAATGTCACTCTGTGATGCTACATATTCATAACTCGCCTCTTTTGCTTCAGATTGTTTTTGCATAATTGTAATAGGTGTTTCCAAATTCATTTCCCTTATTCCATTGCGTCTTTTTAAATGAATTGAGAGCTCAATGTGTACGCACATATGCTTACAAAGCACGGAACCCTCTTGCAATAGAGATGGGTTTTTAGGAAAATTTTTTTTTATGTATTTGGTACAGGGTCTACAGGGTCTCACCACACAGATCCTGCTGTTTTCAGCCTCCCAAGCACTGGGATTATAGATGTGTGCTACTATGCCCAGTCTCAGTCACCATCTCAGCATGCCCCGGGGTCGGGGCCAGCATGTAGGAAAATTTTCTATGGGATACTCATCAAAGGAACTTTTTAAAAGTCAAAAATGCCTTCATCTCAAGCTTAGCAGACTAAAAAGCACATTATTTCATGTTTTTGCTATGGGAAAATTTAATTTGACATTTCAATCATTCAGAATGAACATCTGAAGTGTAGGAATAATGACACAGTATGTGAATTTTTAAAATGGAAAGATATCCTGTATCCAGTACACTAAAAATGATCCTTTCAAGGGATCATAAACTGTTTATTCAGATGTAGTCTGATTTTTTTTTTTTTTGAGATGGGGTCTTGGTATGTAGCACAGGCTGGCCTTGAACTCACAGTGATCCTCCTACCTCAGCCTCCTGAGTGCTGGGATTATACACCTGCACCACTATGCTGGGTCTTGGAAACTGGCCCAGCATGCCTGGGAGTGGGGTCACCATGGTATGTGGTGCCAGGGATTGAACCCCAGTCCCTTCACTTGCCTAAGCAGGCGCCTAGTCCACTGAGCTATCTTGCAGGTCCAATAAGTGCTTTAGAGCAATTTAAAATTTGCTTTGTCTCTTAAACAAACAAGCAAACTCAAATGATACTAACTATAATAATAGGTTGTTTTTGTAGCAAGATAGTA
Organism: Octomys mimax; assembly: GCA_002564305.1. NCBI lineage: Eukaryota > Metazoa > Chordata > Mammalia > Rodentia > Octodontidae > Octomys > Octomys mimax. Next base: position 3,678 of record NDGM011195014.1, read on the forward strand.
CCCTTCAGATATATTCTAAATAAATTTTGTTTCCCTATTAATAGTATTTTAAATAGTTTTCTTGCACAGTACTAAGGGAGTAAAACCAAAGTACTTTCTGTACAGACCTTGATTCTGTCAAATATTTCTAGAGTAAATATATGAGCAAGCACATTGGTCCCATGGAAAGCCTCCTTCTATAGGAATGTTTGGACCAGGTACAGCCTGGGAGTATATTGGGGAATTATCCAAATATCGAAACTTTCTCTGTTCTTTTCCTTTTCCACTGATTTCTAATGCTAATCTCCTTTAGATTTCCTAAATAAACCAGGAGCTCTGACAGGTGATTGCTTTTTGGTTTAACCCTTCAATACTTTCACTGTAAATAGAGACTTTTCATGCTACCATAAGCAAAATAGAATCTGTTGGAACATCAAAGAGTAGAAACGAGAATTGTGTTGAGTTGTGAGACAGGAGTCTGTTGGTGAACATGTAGGAAAGGCCCAGGGCTACGGGCTTGGTCCTTACCTGGGAACAAGGTGTGGTTGTTTAACTCAGTTGCCATATTTCTGGGCTTGAGAGCTCTCAGAGGGTTGGTACAGCAAACTTCTGGGAGGGTCTGAATGGGTCATCGGGGTGGAACCTGGGTGCTGGGTCTGGTCCCTTGACCCTGGGCTCTGTTCCCTCACTCTGCCTCTTGCCTACCATGAACTAAGCATCTTTGCTCCGCCAGGCCTTTCTGCCATGCTGTTCCTGCCCCATGCCCCAGCAACCCTGAACTAAACCCTCTGTAACAGTGAGCAAAAAATAAGCTCTTTCTTGAAACTGTTGGTATCAAAGAATTGTCCACCAACAGGAAAGCTGAGATTTTTCTAAAAGAACTATGCCCAGTCATCCTTGACAAAGTGGAAGTCCATCGGCTTCTGTCTTATTTGAAAGATTTTTTTTCAGGGGCTGGGGAGATAGCTCAGTAGAATAAGCACTTGCCTGGCAAGCATAAGGTTGTGAGTTCAATCCCTGGTACCACAAAAGAAAAGAGAGAGAGAGATAGAAAGATTTTTTTCAAAACAAATGGGGCAAAGCCTTACCCATATCTAATATGAGGAATACAATTGTATTTCACATGTTTACTTTGGATACCTTAAATTCACTTGTATGGCTCCTTTTGCATTAAAGAAAAAAAACTTTAACTGAGTACAATGACTCATACTTGTACTCCCAGCTACCATGGATGCTGATGCAGGAGGGTTGTGAGTTGGAATCCAGCCAGAGAAATTTAATGAGACATTTTCTCTCATTAAAGCTAAACTTAAGGAAAAGGGCTTGGAATGTAGCTCAGTGCAGATACATTGGCCTAGCATGTATACGCATGGCTGTGGAGTCAAGTCCTGATGCCACAAAATTATGAAAAGAAAAATTTTATGAGACCTCTTCCTAGAGCCAAATATTAATAGTAACTGATTGACATTTTCATCATCCGATTCATTCCTGAAGTCGGGAATACTGGCCTAGAAGGAGAAGTCAAACAGGCTAAAGGGTGACTGTGAGAATTACAAGATCATGTGCTTCTTCCCTCCCACTCTTATCACTGTGCTTGAAAAGAGGCAGGAAGCTCTGAACCATCAGCAGCATCCTTCCATGTGCTATAAGGTAAGATGTGCACAACCAAGTGTGGTCTTTAGTTATAAAAGAAAGCCTGGTACTGCCCACCCCACTCACACTGTTACACTCAGGTTTATCCCCAAAAACCAATGGAAAGAGTAACAGTGAAAAGCTCCACTCAAACCTGCAGTAGCTTGAAGTGTCCTGAATTTTGCATTTGAAAGCAACAGCTACTGGCTGGACCAGTTTTCCCGGGTGAGTGGAATTCCCAGGACACAAGACTTTGGTTTCTAAAACAAGAACAAGTCTCAGGCCATCTGACAACTGGTCATCCTGCAAACCCAGCATCTAGACTCTCTTCACCAAGGGAGTCTTGTAAGTCCCAGATGTTGGAAATCTCTGGAGAAGTTTTAAAGCAACTGGTGCTGGTTTCCAATGAGTAGAGAATGGCTGCATAAGCCTGGAAGGTAGCCTGGCTGTTGGCATTCCAGAAAGGTCTCAACATCCCACGAGGAATCTTACTTATGCTTTGTGCTCCCTTCCCCAGCATGTGCAATCTGTGTAACCTCTCTGAGCCTTGGGTTTTCACTTTGATTTTTTTTTTTGCATATTCTTTGTTAAAATATCCAAGCATCCACAGCTTCAAATGTTCTAATTAGGGCAGAAGAATCAGTCACCTGGGGCTCTTGTTAGAGGGAAGGTTCTGATTCACTGTCTCTGGAAGAAGGCTTGAGAATTCGCCTTTCTGCAAGCCCTTGGGTGATGGTGAGAATCCAGGTTCCTGGACCACACGCTCGGGAGTGGGAGGCAACAACACAGAATGGAAGGGACTGCTCAGAGGAACTTCCTGTCTCCTGTAGAGATCAGTGAGTGCAGCAAAGCTGAATGAAGAGAAACCAAGGGCAGTAGGTGGAGACACCAGGAACACCAGCCTCAGCGCTTCCTGGGATTTCGAACCTAGGGTCAACTTTGGGTCCAGTTCTGGAGCCCAGTGTTGACAGATGCTGTCATTGGGGGGTATTGAATGGCCCCTCATTCTATCCCCCAGTGGCCCGTCCATGGATGGGGTGGGTAACTCCCTGACTAAGAGCAGGGAGTACAGCCCCCACACTTTCCCTCTCCTCCTCCCCTCAGTCCACGCCCAGGATAATCTCACTTGTTCATTTCCACTCTGCCTCTGGTTCTTCAAACCTTTCCATGTATACCTCTACGAATTACCTAAGTTCTCCCCAAGGTTTAGGCTTTTGAAAATGAAGTGCAGACAAAGTACATTAGTTTTATTTTCTTCTGGACCACATGGATCTGTTGAGGCTCTGAGCCCAGCTGGTACCCTAACAGAGGGGGAGAGAGGAGGGCGGGATAGAGAACAGGCCAGTCGCATAAGAAAAGAATCCATGGGTCAAACTGTTAACCCTCTGCTTGTGTGAGAAGTGAGCACAATGAGGTTTGGTTTATATCCCCTGCCTGCCTCAAATACCCAAGATGCTACCACTAGGCGCGCGTGCATCATGGGTGCCCGGGATAAGCCTAGAAACGCACCTGGCTGTAGGCTGAACAGAAATGAAACAACTGAGAACCAGGACGTGAGCTTACAGACAAAGACTGCAAGAGCCAGAAATTCAGGGCGTCATGTCCAGAAGCTAGACTTTCTCTTGGGTCTTGAGAGGAGGGTCAGTGACCGCTGCCTCCCAGCTCGTCACGACAGGCACCAGCCATAGACCCAGGCTTCCGGCCTGAGGCCCCGCCACATACCCCACCAGGAGGCCCTGAGGACTCAGAGTTAAAAACATTGGCGCCTAGAGCTGTGCAAGGCGGCTTCTGGCTCCTCTTCTGAGCCTTACAACTGGGTTCCTTACAATTCCCACAGCTGAGACACACTCCCCATGTAACTAGGAACATTTTTCACTTATGTAATTGCAGTTACAGTGGCTTTGCAGATAGCTATCTAGTAGACTATAATAAAATCAAGTTTTATTAGAAGCAGACTTAGGCGCCAAATACTGCATAAGAAGTCTTCTGAGAAAACAACTATACAGAAAAAATGGTAGCAGTGATCAACTGGGGAGTAGAGATATGGGTAATTTGGTTGTTTTTCACATGTTCATCTCTGTTTTTCTCATTTTCTAAGAGAATGTGTTTTGTTTCTACCATTTTTAAAGTAAGGTTTTAATTATTTAAGAATTATGGAGAGTTCAAACTCTTGGGTTTAGACTCAAAGGGGTGAGAGTTGGGCTGATTCCACCGACAAACAGACCTCAGAGACAGCATACGCGGGCTCTCGCTGAGCCGAGTGTCGGCATTAGCTGCTGTTGGGGCTTGGACCTTAGGCACCCTTCCGGACCATTTGCTACAGGTTGGCTGCCAGCCTAGGGTGCTGCTGTGAGGCAGAACAACCCTTAGTTAGAAGATCGCGCCTTGTAGCAGTGCAGTCACTGGGGTGCACCCTTGAGGGGACATGGGCACACCAGTCCCTCCTCCTTACTCGATTCCTGCTGCCCTGAGGGTAGCAGCCTCTCCTCTAGGGAGCCCGTTCCATGGTGTGCTTGCTCACCACCAGCCCCAAAACAATGCATGCAAGCGACCATGACAGAAACCTGTAAAACAGGAAGCTAACCCACAGGAAATCCTTCCTCTTAGAGGGGAGTCCTCCTGGGTATTTCGTCACAGCACTGAAAATGTGACTGATACGGGCCGTGAGTAATGCACGTAATAACAGACCAGGCACTTTTTGTGTTCTTTGATGTGTGTGGCCATATTTCCATATAAGGACTATTGAAGGTTTGTTTTCTTTTATTTTGTGTTTGTGGTGCTAAAGATAAAATCCAGGGCCTTCACATTGAGCTATATCTCCAGCCTTGACCTTTTCTTTCTTCCTTTGTTCCTTCCTTCCTTCCTTCCCTCCTTCCTTCTTTCCTTCCTTCCTTCTTTCCTTCCTTGCTTCCCTCCCTCCCTCCTTCCTTCCTTTTTCTTTCTTATTTATTTCCTTCATCCTTTCTTTTCTTCTTTCTTTCTCTTTCTTCCTTTTTTCCCTCTCTTATTTTCTGTTATTATGAGATAGGATCTTACTAAGTTGCTAAATCGCCCAGTCTGTGCTCAAACTTGTGACCCTCCTGCCTCAGCCTCTCAAAACACTGGGATTCCAGGCAAGGGCTACCATACCAGCTTCCCTGCTCATTCTTCTGAAGTCAGAGCAATTAAAACTCTCAGTTGTTATGACCTTTTGTGGGGGTATGAAACACTCCCCTCCACCATTTTTGACCAGACTCCATACAAAACAGGGATTGCAGCCTTTGCTTCTTTTGCAAGAATAGGTGCTATAGGAAAATCCCCAAATAAACAGGAACCCACAGGAGAAAGGAAGGTTGGTGAAGGGAGAGCCAGAGGGCACAAGCAGCTCCCATCTGGCTTCTGCCAGCTCCATGTCATCGGGTCACTGATTATTTCTTCACCAAACCAGCTATTAGCAGTAGGCCGCAGAGCTTTGAACGCAACTGATGTACATAAAGCAAGCTGCTCGCTTAATCTGCACATTTAATGCAGCCAGCTCCGCATGCTGCTCCAGCCTGGCTCCTTCCCATATAAGGAGACACGGTATCTTTCTGTGGCACCCTCTGCCTCTGTCTTGAAAATCCGCCAAGGATGGCTTTGTTTAATGCATGCGCTAGAGGCTGCAGACCCCAGCAGCGCAGACCCCACCATGCCGTCCCCCCCAGCCAGGTAAGTCCGCTGTGCGCTCTGACTCCTTCCCCCTCAGATAGGAACCTGCTGAATTCGGTTATTTTGAGTTGATTTTAACGTGAACGAATGCAAAGCAAATCTGTTTTAATTGTACTGTCTGTCAGCTTCTATCAGGACCAAATGCACCCATGTGTGTAGGATTTTCTGCTTGTGAAAGCAGGGCGGGTCTCTGCTTTCATGCATCTTAAGTTGGATTTGGTAAAAGCCTTAGTTATGCTCTTCAGCGGAACATGCATTTTGCTTGCATTAATAAGGTGCAGAGCATTGAGTGATAGATGGAGGGGAAGGGACCGGGATTTTTCTCTCATGTGTGTATAATGCTCTCTCCTAAATAAGTACTGTCAAAGTCTGGATAATCATAGTTTTATTGAAAGGTGCTATGAGGTTCAATAGGTGGCTACAGTTTAGAATTCTTGCATGCGGGAAATGCTTGCTATAGAAATCTCACAGTTTGCAGAGTGGCATGTGAATGGATCATGGTCCCTTTTCCCTAAGCGCTTTCTCTGGTTGAATGCCTGTCAAGGTTTTGTGAAATATCTTCAAGAACAGATGATGCCACTGGAGTGAAGGGAAGTTAGGAGATAAGAAATGGAGGCAGAACAGGGCTCTGGGCGAAGGCCCCAGAGAACGGGGGAGGAGTGAGAAGAAGCAGCCATTGTGACACGTGACAGGAGGGAACGTATCATAAATATGGAATTTGGAAAGCGAAATTTGAATGCTAAGCCAGGCCTCGATGGGAAGGGACTGTGGCCTGGTACGGGTGCTGATCAGCACGGTCGGCCACTGGTACCAGCTACCTCTTTCAGGATTGCATCCTTCTCATGACGTGAACCGAGGAGGGGATACCATGAAACCCTGGCAGAGGACAGCAGCAGCCTGAGATGTGGCGTGTGGTCTACTTGGGGTGGCTGTAGAGCCCCAGCCTGAGACCCCCTAACACTATTGTCTGCAGAACAACAGGAAGTTCCTCATGTCTTTGTGCATGTGACTCTGTGCCTTTTGGTCAACAAATTAATATCAATGTATCAGACAGCCTTGTGGTCTGCATTTTATTTGAGCTATTGATGGCCCACAGTCTTCCAAACTGAGCGCTATTCCCATTTGTACAAATAAGAAAATCTAAGGCTCAGGAAAAATAAGTGTCTCCGCCAGGGCCACACAGGTAACTCATGCAAGAGGCAAGATTTGAACTCAGATCCACCCGAGGAAGTACATGTTCTTTCCAGTTTGATGCAGCCCCTCCCTTTAATTTGCAGTTTTTAACCATCAGGTGGGAATAACTGGGAAGACGGCTACACAAATACTTTCTTGGGAAATTGTAACCACAGCCTAAGTCAACTGTTAAGTCTAAAGTTTTTGACTTGTTGCTTGAATTCTCCAGTAATTGAAATGCTATCCAGATACACTGCAGTATTATTTCTTAATGTGGGTTCCACATTACAGCAACCTAAGGCACTTTAGAACACAGTGATGTCCGGCCTGCTCCCCTAGAGCTTCTAATTAAGTTGGGCTGCTAGTGCAGCCCGGACATCAAAGGTTTCTAAAGTGAGCTGAGTGACCCTACTGTGTAGACAAATAGGTATTATTGCTTACAACCTGGCCTGAAGTCTAGACCATTAATTCAACTAATTCCTAGCTATTTCTGCCTTCGCATCTTTCAGGTATCTCAGACTCAATGTATCTAAGACAGAAATTTCTGTCGTTTCTCTTAAACTGGAATTTCTTTTTCTTACATATCCTTTTTTAAAATTAATATATAGTTGTGATACATAATTATTACATGAGTTTTGGTGAATTAGTGTATATGATCAAGACATACATATATATTATTTTAATGTCAAACATGAATTATAGTGTATATTACATAAATTTCTTATTCTAAGTTTTTTTCTTTTTAATTTTTTGATTCTTTAGCTAACACAGAAGAGATGATTTATTGTACATGCTTTACACTCAGCCAAAAGCGAGAACAGAAGTAGTCCAGAATGCCACAGGTCCAGGG
>NDGM011195015.1:0-10164 GCA_002564305.1 Octomys mimax
AAAGAAAGAAAGAAAGAAAGAAAGAAAGAAAGAAAGAAAGAAAGAAAGAAAAGAAAAGAGGTGCAGGTTTGGAAGTGGCCAAGGAGAGCCAGTCATTTGTCTATCTCTGAAAGGCCTGGCTCACTGGGATCCCTTCATTAACACTGTCCAGCAGCTTCCCGCAAAGTGTGCAGCATGATGAGGCATGGAATGTCATCACTGAGCACAGGCCTCTGCTTTTACGACATTGTTGTATTTTTCTCACAGAGGTGAGAAACAGTTTATGTCCTACACGTAGATTACAGCTGTCAAATGCGCAGGTAGTGCAAAAGAATTAACACAGTCACTCCTGATCTTCTCAGTATGCTTCTGACTTTAAACCTTTTTTTTCTTTTTAACAATTCTAGGGCCATGATACAACTGCAGCTGCGATAAACTGGACCTTATACCTGTTGGGCTTCTATCCAGAAATCCAGAGAAAAGTGGACAATGAACTGGATGAAGTGTTTGGTATGTTTGACCCCCTCACTAATGAGCATGTAGATCCCAAGTGCACCAAAGCAAACTTACTCCTGCTCATTCAGGATGTGCCGGACGACCTGCTCTAAGAACACTGTCCAAGGTAGGAAGGCTCCCGTAGAGTCCTTTCCAGGACCTGTCTCCTCTGCAAGGCCCTACCCATTCCGTTACAAGTATTTGTTGAGCTGCTGATACCTGACTGCCCTGGACTAGATGCTGGGTCTGCACAGATCCTTGGGACTGAGCCCAAGGAGCCAAGTACTTAGTGGGTAAATTGGCACCTATACATAAAGCTTCTCTTCATGGGCTGTGTCCTTGAGTGACATGAAGAAGGGAACACAGAGGAGCAGGTGGAGCTGTTAGAAGGATAAAGGAAAAGTATTGCATATGGGACTATATCTGACCACAGATGGCAACAGGAGGCATCATGCTTATCTTCAAAGCCCCAAGAAAAGAGAAGTGGGGATCAGTGTTGTATTAATTTCCTGTGGCAGCCGTAACAAATTCCGCAAATGAGAAGACTTAACAGAAATATATTCTCTCATTTTTTTCTGGATAGTAGAAATATAAAATTAGTATTACGAAGCTTAAATTAATGTGTTTCCAGGTTAAATGTTTTCCTTTTGGAAAAAAAATCACTCCTTGCTGCTAATATCCCTTGGCTTATGGTAACATTATTCAAGCCTCTGCTTATGGTATCCACCACCTACTCTTCGTGTGTGTGTGTGTGTGTGTGTGTGTGTGTGTGCACGTGCGTGTGCACGCATGTGCATGTGTGTGTATTAAGGATACCACATTTTAAGTTCCTTAATCTGCAAAGTCCCTTTTTTACCCCAAATAAGGTAATCACAGGTCCCACGAATCAAGACTTGACGTTTGGAGGGCCCATTATCAGTCTACCACAAGATTCTAACATCAGTTTTATCCTTTTAAAAGATCACCTGTCACATGGCTCTCCATAGCCAGAAGACAAAAAGGAAAAAAATTGGCTAGGCTTACCAAAGTGTGGTATCTGATGCAGTTGCATAGAGACAAGAAGTGAGAAAGGAAAACAGTGGAGAGAAAAATCATTTTAGAAAGAGAGGAGCCAAAGGAACAATGGCACTGAAGTGGGAAGCTTTCTGGCCTGCAGAGAATTATGCATAGTGAGAAACAGCTGGAAGGCAGACTACCTGGGACAATGTAGAATTCAGAGATCAAGGTGGGAAGACAGGTGTGTGTGCAGACAGTGTGAAGGCTGGGCTTTTCCAGCAAGAAGTGAGACTTTTATAGAGTTGAGATATCTAAACTTGAGTTTCACGTCTGCAGACAGTTTTTTCTCCATATCAGTTTTACTTTCTCTCAGGGTACCTCAGGGTATGTAAATTCAGTTTTCTAAAAGGTCACAAGGTATTTTGAAGTGAGTCACATTTTTCACATAGTCTACAATTTGTATCTCATTGCCATATCGTGAAAGCTTTTAATTTTGCATAATTACTAACACAATCATCATTGCTAGAATCTTAGTTCTGCAGCTTGTCATTTTTGTGTTTATTATACTCCCTTTTTCTCACATATTATTTCTGAAGTTAGTTTCAAATTTTTTGAATGATTAATCTTTGCTTATTGAGTTGTATGTCTTCCTTTTATTATAATTGAGGTAAATGTCACATAATGTGAAATTAATCATTTTAAAATGCAAAAATTTAGCAGCATTTAGAACATTCACAATGTGCTTGTCATCACTAATTCTAAAATATTCTCAGTGCCCCAAAGGGAAACCCTGTACCATAAAATAGCCTTCATTCTCCATTCCCAAGCCCTGGTCATTGCCAGTTTGTTTGCTGTCTTTATACATACAGTCATATAATATATGACCTTTTGTACTTGATTTATTAATTAGCATATTATCTCATTTTATTTTGATTGTGAATAATACTAGAAGTTCTAACATTACCTGCCGGTATTTAACATTTGATATTTCGAGTCATATATTGTTCTTTGGTGCCCTCATCACCCCTCCTCAACTACAGAGAGTTCTTTTATTGTCATCTTATGCACTTTCTTTAATCAGGGAAATCTGATCGTCCTGTGACTGTGGAAGACCTGAAAAAACTTAAATATCTAGACTGTGTCATTAAGGAGACCCTTCGCATTTTTCCTCCTGTGCCTCTATTTGCCCGGTGTCTCAATGAAGACTGTGAAGTGGGTACGTTTTCTACAGGTAGAATGATAGGGAAGGTGGCTTTTTTCAGTAATGTCTGTCTTGTTCTATGAATATGATGTGATGCTTGCTTCTTGCCAGCTGGATACAAAATTGTGAAGGGCACTCAAGCCGTCATCCTTCCCTATGCCTTGCATAGAGATCCAAGGTACTTCCCCAATCCTGAAGAATTCCAACCAGAGCGGTTCTTTCCAGAGAACATGCAAGGACGCCATCCCTACTCCTATGTGCCCTTCTCTGCTGGACCCAGAAACTGTATAGGTTTGTATCCATGGAAACAGGTTCCACCTCTCAGGCCCATATGGTAGGAGTTTTCCCACAAGAATCTCTTTAAGATATGATACAGCCCTACCTGTGGACAGCTGTCTTAAAAATATTAGTTCCCTTTTACCTCCACTTTAGAGTTTTGAAATATTACTCTATTGTCAGAAAGTATAAGGGTTTCCTAGGGCTAGCCTTATGGAATACCCCAGGTGGGATAACTTAAACAATAGAAATAAGTGATTTCAGTTTTGGAAGCTAAAGTGTCCACAATGCTGCTCCCTTTGAGGCTTTGTTCTTTGGCTCAGTTGGCTGCCTCCCGCCACACACCACCCCTGTGTCTCTACTTGGTCTTGGTGTGTGTGTGTGCCGTGTGTGGGTAGGATCCACCCTGATGGCCTCACTTAAGCTTAATGAAGTTTAGCTGTTTAATATTATCTCCTTCTTTCCTTTTTTTTGTTGTTGTTGGTCATAAGTATTGAACTTACACAGTGCTAAGCTTTAGCATAAGCCTTTTCAGCCTTTTTATTTTTTTGAAACAGGGCTTGCTAAGTTGCCCAGGCTGTCCATGAGTTTGTGTTCTTCCTATCTCAGGCTCTAGAGCGGCAGAGCAGTGAGGATCACAGGCAGTCACCACCATCTCTGATCATCGGTTACCTTAGAGACCCTATCGCCAGTATAATCAAAGTGTAAAATCCCAGGGATCACAACACCCACATAGGAATTTTGGATGGGGATACAATTGAATGTACAATATAAAATACTCAGTTTCACGGTAGTCTTTAAAAGTTGTTGATTTGGGAGTAAGGTAGAATGTAATTTATTGTGATAAGAATATGTGACCCACTATGTTTAACCTAATCTGTGTGGGGGGTTTTAAAAATTGCGTTTTTGCAAAACCAAAATAAAGTGTGCTTGCCATCTGGCTAGTTGAAGTGCTCAAGCAAAATGAGTGCGCATTCCCATCAGTTATGAGCACTCGGCTTTAGTATCTGTGGCATCTTGTATTCATTCATCTGAGTGTGGACATTAGGACAGTGAAGCCCAGTTGAAATGAGTAAATCTGAAGCCAATTGATGGCACTATTATAAATTCAAGAGTGAAAAAAAAAGCGCGATGTAAAGAATTGATTCTTACCCTTGGATGAGCCCAGGATTCATCTGAGGTACACACGTCCCTCGTGTCTTCCAAGAAATGGTTCCAGAACCTTCTGCACATACCAGACTTTGTAAAAAATACTCAAGTATATTTGGTGTAGTATTTCCTTCTAACCTACACACAGCCTCTAATATACTTTAAATCATCTCTACATACATACAATATCTAAAATAATGTAAATGCTATGTAAATAGTGTATAACAGTTGTTATATTGCATGGTTTTGGGAAAAATAAAAAAATTCCATTCAGTATAGATGGACATTTTATAAATATTTTCTTTCTAACGTTGGCTGAATCCCAAGAGGTGGAACGTGTGATACTGAGGACTGTCTGTCCTACTAAAATACAAAGTCTTAGCTCACTGCATTCAGACCCACAAGGTTGGAACAAAAAACAATACTCAAAAAATCTTCATCTTGAGGGCCGGCCAGATAGCTCATCAGATTAAAGTGCCTGCTTAGGCAGATGCAGGGGCCTGGGATTCGATTCCCAGCCTACCATCCGGCCCTGGGGCAATTGAGACTGGGAATGGTGGTGCATGGTGGTGCATGCCTGTAATTCCAGTGCTTGAGAGGCTGAAAAACAGGAGGATCACTATGATTCTGATCTGTGTAGTGTGACCCTGTGGACCCTGTACTAAATAAAAAATTAAAATAAAATAAAAATAAAAAACCTTCATCTTTAGCAAGCATTTTGAGTGATTATGATTCTCTTAGGGCCTACATGAAAATACAAAGTAGCTTCTTTTCCTGTAGTAGGGCCTCTAATTTCTCTCATTTAATTTGTGTCTATAATTAAAGTGATAATGTTTGCATTTTTTTTTGAAGGTCAAAAGTTTGCTGTGATGGAGGAAAAAACCATTCTTTCCTATATCCTGAGACGGTTTTGGGTAGAATCCAACCAAAAAAGAGAAGAACTTGGCCTCTCTGGAGAGTTGATTCTTCGACCAAATAATGGCATTTGGATCACACTGGAGAGGAGAAATGCAAACGGAGCCAAACTGTGTACTCCAGCTCCGCCTTGATCATGAAAACGATCTTGGGAGAAGAAAAGTTTGAAATTTGTGATTTATAAATCATGAGTTCAGTATTCTGAATCACCAGGCCTAATACTTTGTTGCTCCACTGATCTTGGGATCCAGTCTATGAATCAGAGAGTCTTATTCTTATGACCACCATAGATGCTACATTAAACCTAGGCTTGGCCTCAGAGGTCTAGGTAGCTGAGTCGGTACCAAAATAATCCTGTTAACAAGTTTCTCAAGAGAAGTTTCTTCAGGCCAAGTCAATGGTATTTGATAAACTCCAAGAATATAGTTTAATTGAAGCTTCAGAATATTTTACAGTTATTATGGTTGACTTGGGAATATATACAAGGGGTGATCAAAATGTACAGTGACTAGTTAAAAATATTACTCCTGCACACACTGACAGTGATGTCCCCTCAAAATACTTTCCTGGTTTCAGACACACTTATCCCATTGTTGCCACTTTCTGAAGCAGTTCCTGTAGATGTGCTCTTTCAGGTCTTTATGAGTTTGATAAAAAATTATATATATATATATGAAAATCAGGCTCAGAACAACATTGCTGTGTGTCCTTACCATCCTTATTTACAAGATCTGGTGCTGTGTGACTGTGGGATCAGCCCCCAAATCAAAGTGACCATGGAAATAAGCATTTTGAATTGATTGAGTATATTGCAGCACTCGGCACAGTGCCACTAAAGACACTTACCAAAGAGAACTTACGGAACTGCTTCAGGAAGCAGCAACAATGGTGGAATACATGTGTTTGAAGCAAGAGTTTTGAAGGAGATTGATGACTCCTATGTCTTTCTCTGTAACAATTTTTTTTTTTTTTACAATTTAAACAATTTGGTATTTTTTATCACAGCTCATATCACATAACTTGAAAATGGCCAGTAGTTATGTTGCCTTATGTTGCCAGTTAAGCATGTTGCCTTAAGAGGCTTATGTTTTTAAAATGTATCAGGGTCATCAGTTATGAGAATAATTCTTGTGCACTTTTCAGATTTTATTATGTGTAGCAGATCATTTGCAAGTTAAATTCTGTTGCCTTCTTGACTGCACTTAACTGTCTTCTTTTCTGTAGAAGAATCTCTTCTTGAAAGAGATTCTTCTTGGTAATCTTTCTCCTTTCACAGTACCTCAGAGAGCTGATTAAATTCAGAGCTGGACTGACCGCAGAACTCCTCTGCTTGTATTCTCTTATATTAGAATGAGGGAATGGAATCAAAAAGAAGGTAAATTTTTACCAGAAGTTATGCTGTCAGATCCTAGATTAGGTGAAGATAGAGGTCTGTAATCTAAGTACCTCTACTCTAATTCTGATATACTTCCTACCACAATATGCTATTGCTCCATGGAACTTGGGCCTATGACTAGCTGTGTTCTTAGAACTTAGGATTTCTACCTTTGGCTTAGGCATATTTCTCTTGGAATTCTTCCACCTTTAATTCTTCCACCTTTAACAGTTATCTATATTTAGCAACCCAGTAGTACTTCAGTTTAGCTCTGGAACTCCAGTCAATTCCATCCATGGAACATACCTGATCAAACAGATAACTTGTACACATTCTCAGAATTTTAATTTGTTACATAATGTCTCTAATTACTGAATTTTTTGAAAAAAAAACTTTCAGTAAGTAATTTGAAGAAAATAATTTGCTTTTTCCAATTTTCCCAAGGCACTAACTAGCCTATAGAAGAAACAAATGAGGAGGGCAAAAATATGTGTCCTTCAGTTGCTAACAAAGGAAGAGGTGACAAAGCCAGAGCCATCTGACAGTCAGCCTGGGGCCTTGAGGGTCACAGCAGCAGTGACACTCATGAACTCTCTGGAAACTTTTGTACATAATGGTCCCTAGTTGAAGAGAAAACACCAAGAAAGTGCACGGTACACTTGGAGATGATTCTCACGAAAGGTTAGCCATCTGGAAAATGGATGTCTGTAGTAAATATCATTCCTATATATATTTAAGGCAATACAAGTTGTATTCATAGAAGATCTCAATTTATGCACTTACATTTAACCCTTTTTCAATTTTCAGTGAATGTACATTAGACATCAAATTAAATTTACAAAAAACATTGCTTACTGTTTAATATTCATTTAACCCAAGAACGATCTGTTGTCATATTTTATTTGTTTAAATGATGCCAGAGTTGGAACTGGAAAAATGTCATCTGTATTTCATCAAATATCTGTGTCCTAATCATCTGCCTTATTTATGCTTGAAAGAGCTGTCTCAAGAAAAATAAACTATGTTTTAGAATTGGGTACCATGTTTTTCTTCTAATAATGTATGTCAGCTTGAAATGCAACTTTAAAAGGCAAATCAGTGGAAGCTCACTGGTAATAAAGAAAACACTTTTAAGTTGAAGTCATCAGTGACACTCAGACTCTTTGATAACATGTTTTTTGTGCCTTTGTCACAGAGTACATATTTCCCTTACTCTGAGGAATAAAGAAGTAGAATACCAGGGCATTTAGCTCACCTGACAGCAGAAATTGAAATCATATAGAACCACTTGGGAATCCACAGAAGTGACTGAGTGGTTGGAATCCATGAGTTTAGAATCTCAGAATCTCACCAGGTGATGTACTGTTGAGCTGGCATGCTACCCAATGTCATGGACAACTGGAGAGTGTCCCTTTCTTTCACTTGTGTCACAATTAAGAGATGCTGATTGTGAAAATATATTTTTAAAATCCTAGAATATTTCTAGAGGAATAAAAATATCCTAGATTGTAATGAGATACCTAATTGGTATTTAAAATGTCTCTAGGAAGAGCACATCCTTGTATTTTGGGACTATCCTATGACAAAGACCTTCTCTATGTTCTCTTTTCACCCTCCCAGCATATACAAATACACATGTGCTGCATGGATGTAGGTCACTTGGAGCCTTCATGTTCTTACCTGCTGTACTTTCTTAACTTAAGTTGAAAGCCCTAAGCTAAGTCAAACCAGAGTTCTCCCCTTGAGGACTCTCAAGTGGAATTGACAAAAACACATAGTTACTCTCCTTTAGTGGAAACTTCAGGTCCTGAGATTGAGGGAGCAGTGGCAACTAAACCTCTGGAGCAACTTCTGGGAGATGAAGTGGTGGTGGTGGTGGGCAAGGAAAGCACCAGAAAGAGCTTGATGTTCCAGATGGTGCTGAGCTTCCTCCATGTCTGTCCTGCCATGTTCGGTTGTTCAACCTGCCTTGGAAGCCAAGAGCCAGGGTACTACTATTTGGCATAAGTGAATTGCCTTGAACTTGTACACCAAAGCAACTTAGTGGTTGTCAGGTCAGGTGCGAATGAAGACAGGGGTCTTGTCCTTCAGAAATGATCTTGTCTTTCCTCTTTCCTTTCTGATGTTGCATAACTCTCCTCTCTTTTGTGTCTACTGTCTTTTGTGTCTACATGTGTCTACTAGCCTATTGAATGCAGTATCACTTAAGAAAGTACAACTTTTTGTGTATTGTGGAAAATTTTAAAGTACAATATTTCATTTTAGGATTCTAAAATAAAATTAGGTCTTCTCTAACCCAGCAGTCCAGTTTCTAAACTCAACACTGATCAAAGCTCAGACTGAGATTCTTTTTGTGTTCTCTAATTAAACCAGGTTCACTCTGGTTTTTCTCCTGACTAGCTGTATTTCACATTTTATGGATAAATCTCGCATATATAGTTGCTAACAATGGACTGATTGCATTCTCTCCTCAGATTCTTATCCAGAAAACCACCTGATGGTTATTTCTTTAGGCCTTATGGGCCAAATACAATATCAAATTAGCTGAAGTCTTTAGCTGTTTTGACTCTTGTTGTTTTGATCCTAGAAGATACATTTTGGGGTACTATTTTTCTGTTATCCATAATTCTATTTTCTTTTACTCATCACTTTCTTTTCATTAGGTCTTATATGTATTGGTGCCTAACTTTCCTGACATGAGTTAATTTATATTCCATCAAAAGCTGTCCAGAAATTTATATCTCTGTGTAAAACATTTTGATAATTTTTTCTTTTTTCTGCAAGACACATATAGGCAATATAAGTCTTCTCAGGAAGAAACTTATCATAATATTTAGGCTTGATTGTTTACTTCCATAACAGCTGATTTCAGATCACATACTCAAAGGGGATCCAATAAGGTAGGTGAGAGATTGTGACATACCATGTCAGAGCACAAGATAATACCCACGTATTAATCGTGATGCAGGTGTAAGAAAATTTGCAGCTCTACCAGTTCTATAAAGGTACTACACCATAACGGCAAACACACTGTTACTGTTTTTTTGTTTTGTTTTGTTTCATTTGCATTATTCTAGTACTTGGGTTAGACATACAACTCAATGGTAGAATTGCTTAACAAGCATGCATGAGATCCTCAGTTTGATCCCAAGCACTGCAACAAACAAACACCAAAACAGTTGCTGTAAAATAATACATTATGCCATGCTATCATGTATGCTGATGGTGGCCTCATTCAGTCATGTTTACCACAGCAGCTGGTCACACCATTTGCCCTTGTGCTTGATTTAATCTCATATTATTTTATTTTATTTTTAATTATTTTTTGTTTTAAGCATAATTTTATTGAGAAAGAAATAGCAATGAGAGTTTCATAACAGGTTAGTAGGACAGTTACAATAATTAATACATTGCATAACTATAGTAGTTATTCATAGTACAAGATGCAGACATGATATCTTGTCTAAATACTATTAGTACAAATCTTCTCATTGAACTAAGAAAGTGGCTATATATCTATCCTAACTATTTTGTATATACAGATATATCTATATTTTTCACTATACAATGGTCCTTCATTTATATCCCCCTTTTCTGTTTAGTTTTGTCAGAGATGGGTACCTGTTCCATGTCATGTCTTAGGCACCTGATATTCAGACAGATAGTGATGTTAAGCTCAACTGCCTATGTTATAGGGTAATATTAAGCTTCTCTCCTGGAGGGTTAACAACTTAAGTTTACAGACCAAAAAATTAGAGAAAAAGAAGGGCTACAAGGA